>PVIY010011531.1:0-65014 GCA_004026745.1 Myrmecophaga tridactyla
CTGGAGGCACCCATCCCCCTCCTCTGGGTCCGGGCTCACTTCAGAAAGCTGTCTGCTTGCCCTTGGGGTGGGGCAAGGTCAAGGGAGGTCCGGGTGAATGCAGATGGACACACCCTCGGGCTGCCCACCTGGTCAGACCAGTTTCAGGGTCCACGGTCGAGTTGGATGAGCTCCCGTGGACCCAACCCGCAACCAGAGGGAGAGGCATGGTTAGACGGGGAGGTGCTCAGGGGAAGGAGAACCCTCAGGTCATCCTCCTTGGGAAATCGTACCCAGAGTCCTTGGGTCCACGGAGATCATAGATACCAATTTTGTTCTGTTTCTCAGAAGCATGATCATGGTGAGGGTGGTGAATGATCTATAATTAATCTTATTGGCCACACATTCGTGATCAACGTTATCTGCAGTGAAGACAACCACCAGCACGACCACCACGACCACCCCCACCCCCACCACAAGAACAACAACAGCAAGTCAGCTCATTCTCTCATTTATTCATGATGGGACTTTCAGGGGCCCTAGTGGGGAGGTTGAGCTTCACCCATGCAGAACAGAGGGCTAGCATTACTTCAGGATCTACCCCCTCTCATTCACACACACATACACACACACATCCATCCACTGCCCTGGGCGTCCACAGTGGACATCTAGTCGACCACCCGGGGGAAGTTGCAAGAAGGATCTGTCTCATTGCTGGGATCCCAGTTTGCCCTCAGGCAGGCCTTTTTCTCGTCCTCCTCTCACCTTTGGTGCTTTCTTTGTTCCTGCCTGACAGCTGTTATCTCCACAACCTGAGCAGGGGCAGGTGTGTGTGAGAGAGAGAGAGGGAGGGAGGGAAGGGAGCTAACTCAGATGCCAGACTGTCTTAAGCTGTGACAACTTTCATGGACATCTGGTTGACCCATCCACTCAGTGCCACAGCCCAAGTCTGTTCTCATGCTGCAGACATCTGGTCGACCCACCACAAATGGAGAGAGACCAAGCGCCCCCCCACCAATGCCGAGGGCCTCCTGGTGGACCGTTGTGCCGGCAGGAGGAAGAGCTCAAGGACGGCACTGCAGAAAAGGAAAACTATAGGCCAATCTCCCTAAGGAAGGTACATGCAAACATCCTCAAAATACACTAGCAAATTTAATCCAACCACACAATAAAAGAATTATACATCATGACTAACTGAAGTTTATACCAGGACTAACTGAAGTTTATACCAGTGTAATTCAACACAAGAAAGCCAATCAATCTAATACAGCATATTAATAAATCAAGAGGGGAAAAATCACATAATTATATAAATTGATACTGAAAAAGCATTCAACAAAATTCAGCATCCTTTCCTCATAAAGAACTTCAAAAGTAGGAATTGAAGGAAACTCCCTGAATATCATAAAGTGTATATATGAAAACACCCTAGTCAACATCATACTCAATGATGAGAGGCTGAAAGTCTTCCTCATAAGATATAGAATGAGACACAGATGCCCTCTGTCACCACTATTATTCAACATTGTACTTAAAGTCTTGGCTAGAGCAATCAGGCAGGAGAAGGAAATAAAAGGCATCCAAATCAGAAAGGAAGATATAAAACTCATTATTTGCTGATGGCATGATCTTAAACTTGGAAAATCCTGATAAATCTATGAGAAATTGACCACGTATACATTGATGGTGGGAATGGAAAATGGTACATTGTGGAACACCGTGTACACAGTTTGGTGGTTCCTCAGAAACTAAATATTGAATTTCCCTACAACCCAGAAATGCCAATACTCGGATATACCCAGAATAGCTTAAAGCCATGAAATGAATAGACATTTGCATACTGATGTTCATAGTGGCACTATTTATAATTGCTAAAAGATGTTAACAATCCAGGTGCCCATGAACTGATGAATGGATCAACAAAATGTGATGAACTATTATGCAGCAGTAAGACAAAAGAATGCCCTGAAGAATATGGAACAAAGATGGACGCTAGGTACATCCATCTTAATGTCAAGTTAAATAAACCAGATACCAAAGCCTAAATACTATATGATGTCACTATTGTTACTCTGGTATAGGTTAACTCAAAGGCTTACAATGAAGAATACAGGAGACTTAGAAGCACATTGAAACTAAAGATGGATCAATGAAATTGAACTTAAATGTAAGGGAATGGATAGAAGTGAATGTTGTTCATTATTTGGCTTATAAGTAACATTGCCATATTGAAGATGAATAGGATAGAAAAAGGTTGTATAGAATCATATCCCATTTATTAACTCTACAATTATAAATTAAGTCTTGCATGAACTACTTAAACTGTTTGATCTTGTATAAAGAGTCAACAATAGAGGGGTATAGAGGGCAAACTAATATTGCATACTATGATCTATAGTTAACAGGAAGACATCACAGCACCATAGCGATATCACGGGTAAATAATTAGGGTGGAAAGACAGGTAATAAGAGGAGGCTTAGATTTGATATTTGTTGAGGCTATGTTTATCAATTCTTTATCTCATACGATCAACTAGCACAATACTATCTGATTGTATCACAATGAACAAAGCTAAGTGTGAGCATGGTTGAGTTAGGTTACGTGCAAGTATGACATCACAAGGAGATAGAGGATAAAAACTGGTATCATATAACTTAATGAAACCTAGAGTGTAGAACAATGGTGATTACATGCACAAATATCAGAATGTTTTTACATAAGGATGAACAAATGAATGTCAACATTGGAAGTTGTTGAAATGGGATGGTATATGGAAAAAATAGAGATCAATGCAAACTGGGGTTTATAGTTAGCAGTTACATTGTAATATATTTATATTAATTTTAATAAAGTCAATATAGCATAGCTAACTGTCAATAAGAGTGGGATGTAAGGTTAGGATATGGCTTTCTTAGTGTTGTTTTTCTTTAGCCTCCACCTAACTAAATTAAACCTCACTCATTGTGGAAAGCACTCACCTCTGCCAACCAAAAATACAATCAGCCACAAATGAATTCCACATACTGATGACTCAAATCCACAGAAACAGAACAATGGGGCATCATCCCCTGGCCAAATTGGCACCTGAACCAAACTACCACACCATGATCCTGCAATCCCATTATTAGGTACATACTTGGAAGAACAGAAAGCAGGGATAGAAGTGGGCATCTGTCATGTGATGTTTATGGTGGCAGAATTCATGATTTGCAATGAATGTAGGCACCCTAAGGATAAATGGCCTGTAGAACAGAAGGGCCAACTGTGCTGTATACATACATGGAAGCAATGAGATTGTGAGGAATGCAAGTAGTTGAATGAAAATTAAAGACATTATGTTGAATGAAATAAGCTCCAAACAAAAAAGATAAATAATGTAGGCCTCACTAATACAGACTAACTGTAATGTGCAAATACAGATAACTGAATTTGAGAAAATAGGTTATTAGTAGAAGGTTTATAGTAAATATTCTTAGAATGGAATCTCTTATAAGCAATCCATATATTTCTGGGTTTTGTATCTGTTATTTCTAAATTTTGAGATCTTGAGCTTTTTGTTCATAGCCTGGTCATTCCATGGAATTTGGGTACCTGTGTGACACTTAAGACTCAGAGATAGAGTTCTGCAGCTAAGAAAGTCAGCAGTACTCAAAATAATTGCTAAAAAAGGATAACACTTCAATTAGAGATATGAATGAATGCACCCTGGTTAAGACTAAGGTAAATCAGATTAAAGGATAAATTATTACATTGACTGTGTTTTAAAACTTCAACTTCTGTGTGAGACCAAAATAAGTGATGTTTATTAGGTGCAAAATGACCATTTGCAGTAGCAGACCATCTAATTTAATTTGGCCAGTGCATTTCAATATCATAATAACATGGAACCTTGATTATGGAGAAAGATCTTGTTGGTTTTACAGGTTAGTTTGATATGCTGATACTTACAGAGTAGCTGGCTGTAAAATTAAAAAAAAAATTTGCAAAGTTCCCTTGAAATACTGGGGGAAAATGTGGAAATATTAAGCTTCTCTACCTAGGAAATTCCTGATATCATATTTTATAAAATGCTTTTGGTGATTAATCATATCCCACAATTATTCCATAATGGTGCACAATCATGGGTCACAATGTCATAGTTTTGTATTCATCCTCATGATCTTTTTTGAAAATTTTCATTGCTCCAGAAAAGAAATAATAAGACAAAAAAAACTAGGACATATCATACACCTTACTCCTCCCTCTCATTGGCCCCTTTTATTTCCATCTACCTAATTTATTTTACCCTTTGTTCCCCATAAATTTTATTGAACTTTTATCCATATATTTTTACTCATCCATCCATACCCTGGATAAAAGGAGCAACAAATACAAGGTTTTCATATTCCCAAAGTCATGTTGTAAAATTTATATCTTTATACAAATTTCTTCAAGAGGGAATCGATGCTACTGGAACACAGCTCAATATTTTCAGGTACTTTCCTCCAGCCATTCCAAAATACCATAAAATAAGAAGGGATATCTACAAAATACATAAGAATAACCTCCAGGATAACCTCTGTGACTGTTTGAAATCTCTCATCCACTGAAATTTTATTTTGTCTCATTTCCTTCTTCCCCCTTGAATTCCTGGGGGAAATTTAATATATTGGGGACTATCGATATATTAGGCAAAGCTCTTGATCTTGGGGCTCACTCTTGTCTACATTCCTGCAAGGTAGATGCTAAACTTATGTATAATTATGCCAAGGTTTCACCCAAAGAGAACTTCTTTTGTTGCTCACATGTGGCATCTCTCTTGAAGCCATGTCTGGCAGGTAAACTCACTGCCCTCACCCATGTTTGGGACAAGACTCCTAATGGCACATTATCTCCCTGGCAATGCAGCACATGACCATTGGGGATGAACTTGGCCCTGGAATCATGGGAGTAAGTAAGAATTCTTTACAAAATGGGCAGAGAGAAATGAAACAAAGTTTTAGTGGCTGAAAGTTTTCAAATACTGTGAGAGATCATTCTGGAGTTTATTCCTATATGTTATACAGATATTTCTTTTAATGTGTGGCATATTGGAGTAGTAAGAGGCAAATGTCTGAAACTGTTCAACAGAAACACAGTAGCCATGATTCCTAAGATGATTGAATAAGTATACGCCTTTTAGGCTGTGACATGTGATTGCAAAATTCTTGTGACTGACACTGCCTTTATGCAGTGTATGGACATAGAATTAAGTAAATAAAGACAAAATGCAAATAAGTAATTAGAGGGATAAGGTGTATGGGATGTTTTTGGTGTTCTTTTTCTTTTTGAATAATGAAAGAGTTTGAGAATTAATTGTGGTGATGAATGCACAACTATGTGATGATACTAGGAATCTTTGCATACTTTAAATGATTATATGGTAAGTAAATTATTATCAATAAAATTGCGTTAAAATCTAGTTACAATAAATTTAAAATAATTGAAATTATAAAAAAAACCTCCTCTTATCATAATGGAATGCAGTTGAAAATCAGTAACAGCCAGGCAAAAGAAATTACATAATTAAATTCAGGATAAGCCGCATACAATTTTTAAAAAAGAGTCAAAGATGAAATTGCAGAAAAAACAGAAAACTCAATACACGTGAAATAAAGAATACAACATAATAAAACTCATGGGAGGGTGCATGGGTTGTTCAGTGGTAGAATGTTTGCTCTCCATATGGGAGACCTCAGTTTGATTCCTAGATCATGTGCTCCCCCCCCAAAAAAATTATGGGAGTAGAGAGAGCAGTGCTGAGAGAGAAATTTAAACCCCTAAACAAACACATAAATTGAGAAGTAGGAAAGAGATAAAATCAAAAGAAAACCTGCATACCTGGAAAAACAAAGTATAGGACAGAAAACTAACCATAAATTAAGGAGGAGGAAAGAAGTAACAAAGATTTGAGCAGAAATAAAGGAACTTGAGCTTAAAACAATAGTGAGAATTAATGAAATCACATGCTGGTTCTTGGAAAATAAATAATTGACTAACCTTTAGCTAGACTGACAAAGAAAAAAAGAAAGATGTTACAAATAGATAAAATCAGAAATGAATGGGGGCCATTACTACAGATCCCACTACTTTAGTTTGTTAATGCTGCCAGAAAAATGGCTTTTTAAAAGGAAATTTTATTAAGTTACAAGTTCATCATTCTCAGGCCATAAAAATATCCCAACAAAGACATTCAGAAATGATTCCTTTCTCACAAAAGACCAATGTCTGTCACTTGGCAAGGCATGTGGCTGGTGTCTGCTAGTCCTTGTTACCAGTTACATTGCTTTGAGCTTCTGATGTTAATATTTGCCTCTCTAGGCATCTGTGGTCCTTTACTTACCTCTTCTGGGGCACAATTCTTGATTGTGGCTTGGTTAGCATCTCATGGGATGGCACATGGTGATACCTGCTGGGGTCTGCATCTCCAAACATCCACATCTAGGCATCTGTTCATGCTGTTGTTACTCCAAGTATCTCCAAATGTCTGCATAACCATCTAATCAAAAGTTCCCACCCACAACTGGGTGTGTCACATCTCCATGGAAGCAATGCATCAAAATTTCCATCCCACAATACTGAATAAGCATTAAAGGAAAACATGGCTGTTCCCATGAGACTGGATCAGGATAAAGGACATGGTACTTCTAAGGCACATGACAATGTCAAAACAGTCCATACAATACTTTGTACCAAAAAATGTTATTTCCATATACAAAATACATTAATTTCTTCACAATATTACATATCACATTTCAGGAAACATAGAAGTGCATACAAAGTCAGAAATGGAACAAAATATCATCAAAGTCAGTTACAGGCATAGTCTGTCCTATGGCAAAAAAATCTCCTCTGGTTGTTGACCTATGAGAATCAGAACAAGTTATCTGTTTCCAATATGCAAAGGAGGAACAGTCATAGGATACTTGTTCCCATTGACATAGGGAGAAATTGAAAGGTAAACAGCAGTCACAAGAACAAAACATTCTGACAATCTTGAGGACAAACTCCATTGGCTTTCAAAGTTTGAGTGTGATTTATCCTCAGTGCTTTAGGAAGTGTCAGTCCTACCCTTTCCAAGGGCCTACTCATTGACCCACTTCTCTATAAGCACTGAAATAAAGGTTGCAACAATAAGCAGCTTTTAATAAACATAAGAATTCATATTTCCCCAATTATTATTTTTTTAACTTTTTAAATTGTATACTATAACATATATACAAAACAAGGACAGAAAAAAACACAATAGTTTTTAAAGTTCTCTTCAACAAGTGGTTACAGGACAGATCCCAAAGTTTTTCATGGGCTACCACATCATCCTCTCAGATTTTTCCTTCTAGCTGCTCCAGAAAGTTAGAGCCTAGAAGGCATAATTTTTTTTTATCCTCACAATTGATTTCTTTTTCTTTTATGTGAAAAATAACACATATACAAACAAGCAATAAATTTCAAAGCACAGCACAGCCATTCATTGTAAGACACACTTCAGAGTTTGGTATGGGTTACAATGCCACATTTTACATTTTTACTTCTAGCTGCTCTAACATACTGGAGACTAAAAGAAATATCTACATAATGATTCATCAATCATACTGATTTGTTAAACTCTTCAGGATAAAATGACTGAGATAGGGACACATTGGATAGTTGGGAGAAGAAGAGTTCAATTTACATTACAACTGCTTAGGGAGCAGTTGATAATGCTAGTCTGAGATTTGGGAGGGTGGTACCTAGCATAACCAGACTGAAGGGACAAAGTAAAACGAATGAAAGACTGGTGGTGGATATCAAGAAAATTAAGGCTGAGAGAAGGCTCCAAATATTGCTGGACAAAGTAATTGTCTAAAAGACACTTAAATCAGATGGTTGGAATATTAAATGCAGGAAGCTGTTAATTCCAGTGGACAATGAGTGTAAATGTGCATGACACAAAATGGTGATAATGAATTCCATACATGTATCATATGTGGGGATAATTAAGCATTCATTTTTGTGGAGAACCAGGGCCTCAGAAACTTACTTATCAGAGTCAGATGAGAGAATTAAATGCCAATCAGGAGAGCTGAAATTCTAGGTCCTATCCAAGAAGCTTTGCCCTCATTGATCATGTGCCTTTGCTCCTAAAACATTGGGGAAATTCCATTTTTTTTCAGTTCTCCTAATCTTCTTAGGGACAATTCCACATCAAGGAGAGGGAATATCTGAGACTCTAAAGTACTACATAGTGAAAAACAAAATACTCTTAGAAAAATATCTGATTATAGAGGTTTAAACATGACTTCTTTTCATATATCAGGCATTCCATGAATATTGTTTAATTTCTTTAATTAAAATGCCTTGTGTCATGATTTTCTATAAACAGCCTAAATCTGAATACATCATTGTATGTATAAATAATATGTTCTTTAGTTTTGTCAGGGCACACTGAATTATAAGTAGGTATTAATAATGCTTTAATTTATATTTTGAACTGTGAAACTTTTATTATCTATTTTTATAGACCAGGAAAGGAAAGAAATAGTTAAAGAATCCAATGAAGAAAGTAAATCTCTCACAGATAATGAGAGTAATTTTAAGACAAAAATGCCATCTTTTACTTGAATCCATCCTAAAGATAGAATTAAAAGTAATGTATCATCATGACTAAAGTCAATATGCATAGGCTAACAACAAAGCCCTCAACACAATAAACAACATCCTGGTTGTCATAATTCAAAGATTTCAATTATTCAATTCCCACTGAAATAAGATCGAGGTTAGAATATCAAGGACCAAGAAATGGTAAAAATGCTGTTACTAACTGTTACCACATTTTCGTTTCTCATCTTTTTATCACTGGGTGCAAAATTTGTCACTTCTGCATTTTTTAGGCAAATCTTACAGTATTAACAATACAATATGGCCTGAGAGGCTCAGAGTCTGAAAATTATACCCTGGAAGGTAGGTTGCTATTGATACGATATTCTCACCTAATAATAATACTTTGGAATCAGAAGGTAAAGAATGACTTCCTGCTTTCTGTATTCAGGATCCTCTCTTTCCCTCATAGGATGATATTTTCTAGCTGAAAAAAAATGGAGTTTATTTCTGGTGTGTGATTATGGACGCCAGCACTCCTGCAGCCTCTTAATCAAGTCACCAAATGAGGTAATTCACAAAAACTCAATCCCTACCGCAGTCAATTTACTTTCTGCCTGTCGGCATTCCTAAGGTATAGCTTTTCAAGTCCCCCAAAAGTGAGGGATTCATTAGATGATATCCTCCTTTTCAGACCCTCTAATCACAAGAACATGAAGAAATTCGGATGAACAGTCTTGTCCAGAATTCGTCAGTGAAACAAAGGAAATGTACCTCAAATGCCAGGTTGACCTTCCTGGGTTTCATTTACCTGCTGCATTTTGAGATCATGACCCTTCACTGCTTTGTGAGCTCATTGATCCTGTTATTCTCATATTTCAAATTTCATGATTCTTTTTGCCTTCACAGGGACATCAGTGAATTCAGACCCATAGTGTTCCATGGTCTGTCACAAACTCTCACTGATCTTCCCTCAGGACTGAGGTTTTGTGTTCTGATTTCTGAACACCAAGGCTGGACTTGATTTGTTGTCATTGGTACCTAGTATGTTTAAGCCTGTGAGCTACTCTATGGCAGTGGCCAGGAGCAGGCCTCCTTGTATTCTTATGACTTTACAGGGGTCTGACTCCCTCGTAGTCACTGAAGAGAACATTTGCAGGAGTATTGACCATGTAGGTAGAAATGAATTCACAAACCTTGCTTTCTCTTTTGGATATTCTTGTCCCTGATTCCTGGAATTCTTTATTTTAATCCTGATCCATGGAATACCACATGTTGAGATGAGTCTCTTTTGAATCAGACACATGAATAATATGCAAAACCATAAACCTTAGATTATTGCCTTTTGTTGTCTTTAATATCAATGATTGCAGCCCTGTTAAAGTAGATTGACACTGAACTCAAAGGTTTTCCAGATAAAGTTTATTTCTAAGAGATAAGAATCTGATTGGGGTCACTTCAGATCACATTTTAATTCAGTAGATATTGCCAGTAATAAGATTTCTTTTGTTCTCACCCATGAAATTGAGTTAGGTAGCAGGAGCCCCACATCTGAGCTGTGGTCACTCCAGAGCTCAATTGAGAGTTTCACAGATGGCATAACCTTGAAGTGTCTTTGTCTATCTATCAGTGTCATAGCCACTTCCCTGGACTAACAAATATGTCTTCCCATGGGTAAATCAGAGGAGTCAGCCAAGTTATCTTCATGGGCCAGTTTCTGATGAGTAGATCAGTTCTGGTTCTCTACATTGGAATAAAATGATCTTTCACCTAAGAGATTTGTTCCACAAAGGCACATAAAGTGCTTCATAGGTGCCTTTTAAATTTGCTCATTATGTGTACAAATGAATAGAAGAAGAGAGTTATGAGGAGAATTTCAATATTGTAGGGAAATAATCCATGAACCCAGAGTTCTGCCTTTTCTTTGTCTCTCAACAGAAGACTTGATTCTTTACTATGATTGTGTTTGTAAATCCATGGATGTATATGCAATGTAGGAGAAAATATTTGAATCAAGCACTAAGACTGCTGGGAGGGAAGAAAAGCAGAACTTAACATAGGTAGTTAGCAATGCCATATATTTATTCCTCATGTCAGAAAGCTGGAACTAAAAGTACAAGAGCAGCAAGAAATTAAGTGGCAGATCTTATCTGCAGACCCAAGGCAAATTTGGCTGCAGAGGACGTACAAAACTACAAGTGAGTTCAGCTACTGAGCACCATGGGCTCATAGAACCCATGTTGGGTTCTATGTACATGTTTACACATCATTTTCACAATAACATAAATAAATGATGAGGGTACATATATATTGAGAATTTTCATGTATAAAATAATTTAAGTTTAAAAATAAAAAAGTTTAATAACTAAACCATTCTGATCTCTAGTGATGTCCAACTGTCAAGAAGTTTGTTCTTAATAATATTTCTGTATTATGGTATAAGTTGTCATAAATTCTTGAGAAAGTAATTTGGTATTTTATGAACCATGAGCCCATGAAGAATATAGTACATTTTCATAGGTCCAATTGATACCACATTGAGAAGTATGCTAAGGAAATAATGAAAAGAAGAAAAAAAAGATTTAATGGAAGATAATAGCAGAACATATCAGAGACAGTGTCAGAGCAATTAAAGACATTATAGCATATCAAATCATAATGTGAACATTAAATGTTAAGTAAGGAATTTAGGTCAAAATGCATTTGATCCTACTGTACTCTTATAAACATGTGAAATTTATGGGTAAAGTCTCAGCATTTGATTGTTAGGGTAATGGGAAAATGTGTATATTATTTATATTTCTATTCACTATGGTTCTTTATCTGAGGAAAGCAATTGTGATTCATAGGCAAAGAATGGAAAAATGGAAGAAAAACTGCAGCAGGCAGAGTATTGATACAGACTCCAGATAGCCTCCCCCAGCCTGTCAGTAGCAGACTTACTCAGCACCTAATGCAGATTATTGCAATGAGGCCCAGTATCCCCAAACATATGTTTCCTGATGTTTTGTCTTTTCAGAAAATTCTTCATAAGAAGGCTCATGACAACTGGACAAGCATTTTCTTGCTTTCCTTCCTCCTACCAGGACTAAATATGTTTTCCCCCATAGCTTAGAGGATGCACTTTAGAGACAGAGCTGTTTGAGCAAACCAAGGAAACTTTGACTTGAAACAGAGGTCAATATTTACAGAGACAATTTATTTAGTACATTTTCAAGTTTTTAGTCTAAACTGTTTGGTATCTATGAAATGACACAGTTTTCTGTATCTTATTTTTCAACCTTTCCTTATCTTCAAGATTATTAGATGAAACCCAAAAACAGAATCTCCAAGAGTGGTGAAGAATGCAGAAACCAATGCTGGGAATAACTGACAGGCAGAATCCTCCACAGACAGTTAAGAAGCACCATGCCAAGAGAAAAAAATTAATTTCTGCAACAAAATCCACATAAACTATGTTAGCATTGTGCTGCCTGGAAACCATCCCATTTACTGAAGAGAACAGAGATTGTCACAGAGTGAAAAGACACTCAACCACCTCACCCCATCCCAGCCAGCATTGTTCTTTGGACTCTTTCCCTGGCAATGGGGATTTGGCTTTTCCCACTAATGTTGAACATCCTCATTTATGAACACCTCCCCCAGGTTCAGTTCTTAACTTAAGAGATGCTCCTAGAAGGGAATTAGGTCATGTCCCACCTCTGGCATTACAGGATACAGGTTGCAGGATTTTATTTGAGTAAATAATGTTAACAACATTTTAGAATATGTCCTGTATGCATTGCCTAGAGAAAATATTTTCATTCTATGTCTTTGCGGATAAAATATCTATTTCAAGACTGCTTTGAGACCACAAACAAGCATTTAACGTTGGAGTTAACTGTCTCTTTCAGTTTATTTTATTTTTTATTGTGAAGTATTCCAGTCGTAAATGAAATTCACATGCAATTTGAATCTTATAATGCAAAAAATGCCCATAAATTTCCCATGGATCTTTCCTTTTCTCATGACTATAATATTAGGTCTATAAGTACATGATATACAAAAATATTCATATAACATGTGGTCATAAAGGCCATTCAGATTGCATGTAAACTGAAAGAGATCAGTGTTGTATACCTAGGGATATTCTTCCTATCCAAAGCAGTTCTTATTTTATATTTTAATTTTTAGAGAAGTTGAGTGTTACAGCACAATCATGCATCAAGTACAAGATTCCCATATACTGACATATAATTAACATTGTGCTCTTCTGTGGAACATTTCTTACAACAGATGAAAACACATTTTCATAATTGTACTATTAACTAGAGTCTGTGGTTTACAGTGAGCATCACTGTTTTTGCAGTATTTTTCGATGTATCTTATTTATTCTGTTACTTTATATACTCTCTAACATTTACCCTTTTAATCACATTCAGATATATATTTCAGTGCTGTTAATTACACTCACCATGTTGTGCCACCATCACCACTGTCCATCACCAAAACACTTCCATCATTTGAAATGGGAACACTGTCCATTTCAAGTCTGAAATTTCATTACCAATCATTGCCTCATCCCTAGGTAAAAAATATTCCAGATTCTGACTCTATGAGTTTGCTTATAATAATTGTTTCAAGTCTGTGTTTAAGTCATTAGCAATTTCCCCTATATATTGGAAGGCCCCTCTTTTAGTATTGAGTTCTAGAGAGATAAACCCCGACTTGTCCTTGTTATTCCAACACTTGGACCTGAAGGCAGATCTCTGTGGTGTCTTTCCTTGAGGTTAGGAAACAGCACACCCCACACTACTCAGGTTTCAACCGATGCTCTTAGGAACCATTGGGACTCTGATGAGGGGCCTGAGTGTGTAAAGAATATAAGGTATTGGAGGAAGGGGTGGAGGGACAGTTAATCTTGCACACAGAATACACACGTCAGGTAAAACTCAGTCATATCTCCTTCCTTTATCTGACTCAGGACCTGGAGCAGCACCCCTGAGGAAAGGCAGCTTTGGAAGACCACCCCTTACTGAGGCAATGGAGTAGGGCAAGGTAAATTCCCTGGGCATTTTCAATGATAACATAAACCCTCTCCTGTCCTCAATTCTTGTGCTGAAATGTCTTGACTATCTCACTTTTATAAAAGCAGAAGCATGGCTTCTCCATGCCCAACTTGTCATCCTTGGGAGGGCTTGAGAAGCAGTACTTGCTTAGAAGTGAAGCAAGACTTGAAGGAGTTTAACTGCTGTATTTCAGGAAGAACATGCTTAATTCACATCACACTGTTGACTGACTCATCCTTCTCCCCACACCCCCATCCCTATCTCTCTTCTCTCTTTTTCTCTCTCCTTCCTATACCAAGAGACAAGGTCTTGTCATACCCTGAATCCAGAAAATATACCAGTTTACTTTATTCAAAAAAAGGAAAAATATTAACTCCAAAAGAGGAATTTTGATGTCCTGATGTCAGCTGTTAATTGAATATTTAAAAATTCAACCTATCACATACTGAAATGGTAATTGGATTTTCATAGATCTGGAAGAGTGGGAAATATTTTTTCTTTTAGTTTTCTGTACTTTTCAAGTTCCTTGTGAAGTTCTATTCAGCTGAGAAAACAAAAGAAAAATGGTGTCATATTTTAAAGTCTTTCCTTGTGAGAAGGAGTGCTAGAGAATTCCTGTGGGGATTGCAAAGTTCACCACCTTTTATACAGATCACATCTCTACTGAGGAAAAAGAGAGAGGTCCCAGTGTCTGTGAACTTGCTTTCTGATATGGCCTCAGAGCTCATCTCATTCTGGGTGAACAAGAAAGAGCCAAGAAGGAGAATGTGGGTGCTAAGAGGATGCAGGGCAGGAGAACTATGGTACAGAGCTCATTTCCCATGATCTTTTCCACTCAAATGGATTCCATAACCTTAGCTGTTATGATACAGCTATGGCGTTTGGCTGCTACTCATCCCTACAGCTGCCTAATTGCTTGAAAAGAACCAGTTTCCTATTTGGAGCTATAAATTAAAAGGAACTGTTTCTGTTTTTTCATTCCTAAATTTTAATCTTAGTAATGTAATTTAATCAATCCACTTCAGCGTTCACCAGCACACACAGAACACTGTTTTAAAAGTAACCACATAGCCTCAAGTCTCCCACCACCATTCAAGTGCAGCCAACCAGGAAAGCATCAAATAGATTGAGGAGCATGGCTGGAAGAAATATTTCTCCTAGGGGACCTTGCTCTGTTGGTTCAGTCCATATCCCCAACATACCTGTGGTTTGGCTCCAGATACTGAACATTGGTCTCCAGGGAATGCTATTTTCTTCTCTTCTGTTGTCCCTTCTCCCTTCACCAAAGTCATATAAGACTGTTCTCTTCAATATAATTTTCACGAAAGTTCTCCAATTTATCATTCTACTCCAATTTGGGGAGGGACTTGCCAATGATATCCAAGAATCTCCCTGAATTTCCAGCCTCTGGTTCTTAGCTGCACATATGCTCCTCCTTCCCTTACAACTAGGGGACTGGAAATGTGTTCCACACTCCTGGACTTGCACAGCCAACTAAAGAGTCATTTTAACTAGGGTATAATCTCTGAGTTCACCAACCCATGGTCTCTGGCACCCACTAGTCAATTTCTATGGAAATTCCTATCCATCTTCAAAAGTCTGCACATTATTGCTATTGGTAATAACATTATCTCTCATTTGTAGAGCTTGTTAGCAGCTCTGCAAACTATCTGGCTGCTTTTAACAAATTAGTTCCTTTAATTCTCACAACAATTCTAAGAACAGTTATAGGCAGATGAGGTTTCCTGTCCATCAGGGGACTCATGCCTTCCTGAAGTATCTTCTTGGCATTGTTCTTGGTCAACCTCAAGGGCTTGGGATCTGGGGCAGGCAATGGTGGTGCAATGGCAGGGTTCTTGCTGGCCATGCTAGAGACCTGGGTTTGATTCCCAGTGCCTGCCCATGCAAAAAATAAAAGAGGCTCACCCTCAAGAGAACAGGGGCTTGGGATCTGTTGGGCAGTAAGCACCTCTGCACACATGTAGGTTCAAACAGGTGCCAAAGTACTCTCAAACTCACAACAGTGGGGAGAACCAGGACAATTTGACTGGGTCCTGGTTCCAGAAGGGAAGCTGTACTGGTTTGGTGCTGTTTGTACCCCAGGAAAACATTTGTCCTAAATGGCAATCCTGGCTTGTGGGTGTGAATCCATTTTTAAGTAGGATATTTTGATGAGGTTACTTCAATAAAGTGAGATCCACCTAAATCAGGATGAGTCTTAATCTTATTACTGGAGTCTTTTATATGAAGAATTAAATTCAGATAGAGATAAAGCCAAGGAAGCCTAATGTTTGAATTCACCAGAAGCTGTAAGGGAGTGGAGAGGCCAGGAGCGGCTGTCATATACATTGCAATGTGACAAAGTATCCAAGGAATGCAGATCTCCAGCAGCCTGCCCTAGAATACCAGTCTATGGGAAGAAATCAAAATCCAAACCTTGATTTGGATTCTATGCTTTCTCAAAACCATGACAAAAATAAATTTTCATTTTGATGTTACCCATTTTATAGCATTTACTTGCATAGCCTAGGAAAATAAAAAAAAAGTGGTCTAGTGAACAAATGCTCATTATTGCCAAGAGAAGGATTTCTTTCATGGAATTGCCTCCTGATTTGTGGAGACTCAAAATTTTTAGACACACATGTAACAAACAAAAATATTTGCCTGTGGCCCTGTCATAGTTAGGGACATGTGTCAACTTGGCCAAGTTGTGGTACCTGTTTTTCTGATTGGGCAAGTGCTAGCCTGTCTGTTGCAACGAGGACATTTCATAGGATTAAGACATGATCATGTCAGCTGCATCCACAGCTGATTTCATTTGTACTCAGCCAAAGGGGAGTGTCTTCTACAATTAGTGATGCTAAATCTAATCATGGGAAGCCTTTTAAGGAGGAATCAGAGGAGACAGGTTCCATTTCTGCTTCAGCTGGTGAGCTTCTCCTGTGGAGTTCATCCAGACCATCCATCGGAGTCATTGGCTTTACAGCCTGCCCTGTGGATTTTGGACTCTGCATTCCTGTAGGCACCTGAGGCACTTTTATAAATTTTATATTTGCAAGTGTTCCTTGTTGATTCTGTTTCTCTAGAGAACTCTAATACAGGCCCATATACTCTAGGGGTGTCTTACCTTGTATCTCTGCTTCCAGTCACATGATGATGCCCTCTCCTTCTTCTAATCTTCTGGTTTCCACTTACTTTCAGCTGCTTCCTGTAGTTTCTCTGATTTTTAGCTTCTGAATTATACTCTTTATAAGTCATCTAGTTATATGGATTATGGCCCACCCTTAATTTTGCGACACCTTAACTAAAAATAACATCTTCAAGAGATCCTATTTACAATATATTCACACTCCACTGACCCAGATGAGCATTTGTTTTCTTTGATCTATAATCCAATCTAGCACATCCATATTTTTCATGAAAGGTTTCAATTATAAACTTATGTCTGGTGAGAAAATGATCATTTCCTTATCAACACTAAGGGAAATATAAAAGTTTCCCTTTAGGAACAAGGCTTATTAATTAGTACTGTTTTACATAACAGAACCCATTGCAGTGAATTTACACATAAAGATGTGTGCATTAGAATTTAATGGACACCTCAACACAACCAAGGATAGGAATGAAACATGGCTTGTGAGAGTAACAGATTTGGAACTAGATCACTATGGGTACACATACACTGTTTCTGCCTCTGTGTCATTCTGTGTCTCTCTGTGCATCTCTCTATTCCCTCTTTCTCTGTCTCTTCTTTCTTTGTCTCTTTTTTGTCTCTCTTTGAATCATCTCCATCTCTGATTCTCTATCTGTTGTGGCCCGTTACTGCCTGCTTCTTATACCTTTCTCTGTGTCTTTATTCATCATTCTCACTCATTCCATGTGCTTTTGCTCCAAGACAAGTGCTTATTTTATCATCTCCTCTCTCTCTGCCTCCTTCACTGAATTACCTCCCACCCCTTTAGCCAGACCCTAAAGTATTGACTGGCTTCTCCTAATATTCCAGACAATAATAGCAGGAAGCCATGATTACAGATAGCTCCAGAATTTAAGGTGTGAAAGAAGGAGTTCCATAAGAAGAAAACTTTGCTTTTAAGATTGATGCATGCTCCACTAAGCTAGTTCACCCCATTCTTATTATCATTCCATCTTGCTTCACAGATGGAAATGGAGTAACCTTGTACTAATAACCATGGCCAGTCCCCAGAGCTCATCAGAGAGGAAGTAGGAGCAACAGTCACATGAACAAAGTACATTTGAGTTTTCCTAGAATTCTTGGAAGTCTACACCACCTCAAAGAAAACAGGAAATAAAAATTAATTATGCCCATAGTCTTGTCCTTCTGTTTACACTCCTTAGAAATTATTCTGAGCTTAAAATACTTAGATGGAAATATAAAAGAAATAAAAATTTTATGCATACTACATTGTTTTTAACAGTACTTGTAAAGATATTTAAAAAGTGAAAATATGCCAAAGACCTGTGTTCCATTCCTGGTGCCTGCCCTTGCTAAAAAAAGGTGGAAATAACCTAATGATCAACAGTACTATAACAGTCAGATAGACTATTACATAGCTATTTAAAATTAGAATTAGGAAGACCCTAAATGATAGAAGTATGTATGCAATTAATTATCAGAAAAAATGCTCCTAGAATTACTTACCTGAAATTGCACATCTGGAATTACATAAGTTTGTACCTTAAAATGATGTACAAAAAAATGCCAGAACTTATTAAGATAATGTGATTGGCATGTTAATGTCTTATTCTAAATTACAATAAAACTAAAAGAAAGTTTAAATTTTATATAATTTTTACCTATGTTTTATGTAAAGCTATTAACCCTACTACTAAACTAATCATTTAGAAAGTTTTCTCAATTGTGCAATAGGGAAGACAAAATGTGATAAGATTTCAGAATAGTGACATGACAGATCTCTTGTAGGTTGGGTGATTTGTATTGACATCTGAGAGTTGATTAAATTGCTGAATAAGAAATGGTAAGAAGCCTTTGGTGGTCAAGGGAAAGAGAACAGCCCAGGCACAGAATCTAGAGTCAAAGTACCTAGATTTACATCTGTACCTGTCTGGCCCTTTAAACTAGGGCAAGTTACTTAAACTGTTTTTGACTCAGTATCCTCAATTGTAAAGTTGGTACAATAATAGAACCTATGTTAAAGGGTTCTTGTGAAGATTACATTAGATAATAAATGGAAAGTTCAGTTGTCATTCTCCTTACCATCATCACAGTAGTTAAAGCCAGGGGAGATGTACAAGAAGAGCTTGTCTCAGTGTCCTGGGAACATTGTAATAAAGTAAATCAAACTGAGGGTCTTTAAGCCATGGAGATTTACTCTCACACAGTTCTGGATGCCAGGACTTTGAAATCAATGTTTTGACAGGATTAGACTCTTCTGGAGACTCTGAGGGATTATCTAGCCTTTGCCTGTCTTCTATCTTCAGGTGGTTGCTGGCAATCTTGGCCTTTCCTTGGCTTGTGGACAGATAAGGCTGTATTTCACATAGCCTTATCCCTTCTGAATAAGTTTCTCTGTGTGTCCTCTCTTATTTTAAGGGCCCATTTAATCCAGTGACCATACTGGTTACAACTGCAATGACCATATTTCCAAATAAGGTCATATTTACATGTGATGTTATGCTAAAAGTTGAGAATACCATTTGGGGAGACAGAATTCAACCCATTACAGGACATTTTAGTCAGTCACTGGCAGGTCATGCAAACAGGAGAGTGTTAAACACTGAGTAATCCTAATTTCTTAGAGTCAAGAATGAGAGATGGTGTTATTGGGCAAAGCTGTACAGGTTTTTTATTGTTCTCACAGAGTCTAGATTTCATACCAAAGGAGTCTTTGAGAGCCACAGGGAAGACATAGGGACAAACAATTTATCCAATAGAGAAGTGCTTGTGTCAGTGACCAAAACCTCAGAAGATTGGTTGGTGGGTAGCACTATTAGAAAGTTTTAAGTACAACATCAGATGGTTTTATGCTTACATTTCATGGCTGTGATGCAGAGGAAAGTTCAGTGAGTAAATAAAAGAAATTCAGCTGAAATTTACTGAGTTCATTGACTCAGTAGCAGACAGGATTTTGCATTGCACAAACATGACTTTTGTTGTATTTTATGGTTTTTGTCCATTATTTTCAGGCCCACAAATCTGAAAGGGGATAACAATGGTGAAAGAGTAGTCCTTGAGTCATAAAAACTGCCATGGCTGTGGGCTGTTGACTTTGGACATTATACATGATACCTAGTGAAAGAAGGTGGCTGAAGGATGCACTGACTGAGAAGTAGATTGGTGAATGATGCTTTATAAATATGAGAAAATATTATACAGCTACAAAAAGGAACATAGTAGTGAGGCATGGAACATTGTGAATGAACCTGTGGGGCATTTGGTGAACCAAAAATAAGCCAGAAACAAAAGAGCAATTATTGTATGGTCTCATTTAAAAGATGCATATAAGAAAAGGGACCTAGATTGTAAGACCTTATACAGTCATGCTTAGTCCAGAGTGATAATTATTATTTATGGGTTTGAGTGATTGTTTTATATATGTATAATCTGGTACCTAGAGATAAAAATGAAGCCAATCAAGTCATAATTAATGTAATTCAGAACACAGGGAGTAAAGAAGATATTGTCTATATTTTAGAACCTCATCTTCTCTTTGAGACCAAAGCAAGAAGGTTGTATTTTGTCCAGAAGGTAAATTTTCTGCAGTATATTATCTAACTCCACCTGTATAGAAAGTTCATTTAAACAATTCAAACACAGGGAGCCCAAAACAAGAATGAAGGCTTTTAATCCTGTATAGCTTAATGTAATTCCCAGATACATCCCAGGGTATATTAAACAGATAACCAAAAAGTATTAGCAAAGTCCCTTGAGTGATGGGAGAAAAAAATTTAGAACTACTAAACTTTACTACTAGGGAAACACTTGATACTGTGTCAAAGATTAAGGAACCCAAATCAAGAAGCCAAGCCATTGGTCTTGAGGCTTACTTTTGTGAAGCTTATATATGTAGCAGAGAAGCTTAGCCTAC
This sequence comes from Myrmecophaga tridactyla, assembly GCA_004026745.1. Lineage (NCBI taxonomy): Eukaryota > Metazoa > Chordata > Mammalia > Pilosa > Myrmecophagidae > Myrmecophaga > Myrmecophaga tridactyla. Next base: position 20,691 of record PVIY010011531.1, read on the forward strand.
CTATAGGTATATTTACAAATTAATTCTGGAGGACCTCGTTTGTTGTTCAGATGTGACCTCACTCTCTCTGAGCCCAACAATGCAAGTGAAATCATTGCCCTCCCCTCTACATGAGACATGACATCAAGGGGTGAATGTCTCCCTGGCAGAATGGGACATGGCTTGCAGGAATGAGTCTGGCCCTGGCAATGTAGGATCATCAATGACATTCTGACCAAAAGGGGGGAAAGAAGTGTAACAAATAAGGTATCTGTGGGTGAGTGAATTCAAATAAAATTGAGAGGCTACTCTGCAAGTCACTCTTATACAAGATTTAGTTAACCATTGATACCTATCATAACTTGCCAAACACTAAGCAAAACCATTCCAGCTAATCCTAAAGAACACCTAGGGCAATATATGAGATTCCAAAAATTTTTTATGCACTAGGGTAAATTTCTGTAAACCTACAACTTCAAGGTGGGTCCCTGGAAAAGATAAGTCTTGAAACCAAGAGGGGCCAGCCTGTCCAGAATTTCAACTAGTTCCATATCTCCATCCCATATTATTGACAGCCCCTTCCAACATGAAAAATTTAGAGTGGGCATAGTTCAAATACCCCTAAAGAGTAGGAGAAAAATCAAAGGTGATGGTGGAGTTATACAGAGAATATATGGTTTAAAAGTGAATATTATTGCTGAATCATTATATTAATATTTTTTTCATCCCTAGTGTCTACATCAGCTAGGAATAAAGACCTAAAATCATTGAATTGTAACCCATACAAACTCTGAAATCTGCTGTACAGCTAATTGCTAAGATATGCTTTGGAATTTATTGCTTTTTTGAATATATATTATTGTATATTTTGAATATATATTATTTTTCACAGAAAAGAAAAATAGTCAATTTTGATGATAAAATCCCTTCTAGCCTAGCATGTTCTGGAGTAGCTAGAAGGAGTAATCTGAGATGATGGAATTGTAGGCCATTCTTCTGTAACTACTTGTGGAAAGGTGCTTTTAATATTATTGCATTTTTCCTTCCTTGCTTTGTATTTATGTTATAGTATACAATAAAAGAGTTAAAAATTACCATGGCTGCTCTGTGTCCTAAATGACACCACTTTTTTGTGGCCTCTGAATATTTCAAGCCAGAGTGTCAGAAGCCCAGTTCTTTGTGAATATGCAACAGAGTACCAGGGGCTTGAGGGAATGGCTCACCATACAGGTAGACAAAAAGAAGGCTAATTAGGTGATAGAGGAAAGAGAACCCCAGGTCATCTGGCTCAAGTTAATGAAGGTCATACAAGCTGAAGATTCATAGTCCCAAGCTGAAGATATTTGGTGCTACTACCCAGAGCTCAGAGAAGTATATTTTCAGGCTCAATTGTCCTAAATTCAGACTCCCTGAGGAGTCTTACCTGTCCAATATCAAAGTGTAACTACAATATTTTCAAGCCATCAGAGACTAAGTGGAATCCTCTCCACTCTACTGTGAACCTTGAGGCAGATGGCATTTCAGAGGTTGAGTGACCACAGCTCAACCACTTGCAGAAACAGGATATACAGTAGCTTCAAGGGCCCTTGGAACCCATATCACTTAGCCCTGTACAAACTTCATTTCTCATAGCGGTCAGAGGCTTGCAATTCCCATGGAACAAGATGTCTTTTCTAAATATACTCATCATGCTAACTGGCTGCATAAGTAGAGTAAAAATGGGGTATAAGCAGATTCCAGATGTATGCTTGATTGGACTAATTTTTACTATTTCCTTTGTGCCAAACTTTTGTTAGTTGTTCTTTACAGGAACTAAAATAAGTTCTATTACTAAAGTGGCATGACAAATTCAATGCTCTATACCTGGGATAAATAAAATAAAAAGGACCTGGTTTTAATCCTTGCCTGGATGGACCTCCCAGTCTAGAAGACAGTAACCAGGAAATGCAATTTAATGAATTTAATTGAGGATTGCTTTGATAGTTTGCTGGGTTCCTCTATATGAATCAAGAGCAAGGGAACCTAAATCCCCTGGAAAAAGAAGGTGCAAGCCTAGGAACATTGGTTGGAGGAGGCAATATTTGATCTCTGAAATAATTAGCACTGTTTATCCCAGCCTCAGCACCATTTACAGATTTGGCTGGAAAATGCTTTGTTACCACAGAAGATACCATAGATGACATGCTAAGCATACTTAGTAATATAATTAAATAGAATACATTAACTAATAAATTCATATTATACAAATGATAGCTATAAATCCAATAACAATTATAACATCAAATTTCTAATTGAGTCATTCTGTTAATCCTCAATAGAATAAAACAAAAAAAATAAATATATCCATTGACAGAAAATTATCTTGCTACTCTTATGGATGTTCAAAGTAGACCCAATGGAAAGAAGATCACACAGCAGGTGGAACACTTGTTTCCAGGTTATATAAACAGAGTAGGAAGCCTCGAGGTAGGTGTTGATACACTCTTGTTACTAGTGGAGATAAGCGTTGGGACAGGGAATTCTTTTAGCAAAGATCCTTTTGGGGAGTTTCCTCCTCACTTTTCAGAATAGTGGGAAGCATGGAAGGTCTTCTCTTCAGTAACCTCCTCTTGGAACTCCTTCATAACATCTGACCTTTGATGGGAAGCCACTATGGAGGACCAGGACCTGGGTCAGTGGCAACACTATCATGTGAGAGGTTTGAATGAGAGGAAGCTATTGTACTCCTTCTTCCCATATGAGAACCCAAAGACAATCTGTGTCATCATCTCCTGTGGCACCTGCCAACTTAGCATGGGGTTGGCAAGACTGGAGGGACTCCAGGGTTTGGCAACTGGTTGACACAGGGCATGCCCTGTCAGGTTAATGCTCTTCCTTTATTGGAGATCCATGGGTCTGTAGGATTCCAGGATATGCTTTCAGGACTCTGCCACATGCTCCACTTGGAACATCAGGGATGGAGTGATAATTTTCAGAATTTTTTTTCTTCTTCAATTAATTTCTGGGCCATGTATGCATTTACTTTTCCCAAATCATAGAGTTTTCTCTCATCAAACAGAACCCTTATACCAGCATCATGACCTTTACTCTCCTTGGATATAAGGTGACTTTGGTGATACTCAGTAATTGCAATGAATTTTTCTGAAATAATCTCTGCTTGAATTTTTAGAGTTTTCAGCTCCTCACATCCATTGCTGATATTTTTATTTGCTTTGGAAAATCTTTTTCTACATTTATGGGGAGAATTCTCTCTAAATTTAACCTTGTATTAACATAGGTTTCTTTTATCAATGAAGTTTTGGATGGACTTGATGTTTCTGCTGGAGCTTTGGTCTCTCCCTTTCCAATTGGGTGATTTCTTACTGGAGCAAGATTTTGTCAGTTTGGGATCTTTCCATGTGATTGTTAAGTTCATTGATCATTGCAGTTTCTTCTTTTAGTTTCATGTACATTTATTTTCTTTGCTCTTTTAGAGTTTGTATGTAAGTATTTAACTCCACTCCATCAATCAACACTACTTTGGTTGTCCATCTATGGGTTGTCCATTTTCTGATGCCTTCACTATATACAATTCTATGTTTCCCAAATCCAAATTATCTTCCTCAAGAAAAGTAGCTGAATCATTCGTCATTAACAAGTGCTCCCCTGAAGGCTTGACTTTATCCACTTTGTTGCTAACAACTGGCTCCATTGACAGTTTAGAGTTTTCTGAGATTTTTTTTTCTTTAGCAAATTTTCCCACTCTTTCCTTCCATTTTTGAGATTCCTGTGAAAAGAATTTTCTGTTTTTTCAAGTCTGGAATTTTCCTCCAAAGCATCATTTTTTCCTGTGTGAAGCTTTATGTGCTCTTTTGAGGGATTTTGAAGTATGATTTGGTTGGAGGTACTTGATATCAGATTTGCTTTATTGAGTCTTCTAGAGAAGGAGTATTGCCTGCCATGTCAGCCTTAATCTTAACTTCTTGTCAACATTTAGATGTTTTTCCTTTCAACAATTTTCTATACATATCGACCTTAAGTCCAGGTAGAGAGTTGTTACTTCCCAGTTCTTTAGTCGTGGTCTTCATGTTTACAATTTCTGATACTTCATTCTTGAGTTCAGTTTCTTTAATAGTTGATTGGTGATCTCCAATCACCCTTTCAGAGTGGTGAAACCTATGGAAAATTTGATGTGTTTCCTCTATAAGAACAGAAATGTGAGCCACCAGTGTTTTCTTTCTCCATCTAGTGTAAGAAAACAATTTTGAAATAAAAGCTCACAGCATGAATACACCAGCCACCATCTCCCACAGCATTCTTTGGGCATCTGGTCTTGGTTCAAATTCCTCTAGCAATGCTGCCAGCAGCTGGCACAAGTGCACCAAGAGTAAGACTACCCTGAGCATCATGGCCATGCACAGACCCTCTGAGGCTCCCAAGACCTCTGCTGAGTCACCTCTGGTAGGCAGGAAACTGTCCCTACAAAACCAGATAGATCACTCAACTGCCTGGCAACCAAGCAGACTTCACAGAGGTGGGGTAGGGGCAGGAAACAGTGCCTTTATATTTCCACACACCTTGACCCACAAAATCAGTGAACCCATCACATGACCCAGGGGAGATGGACCAGACTTCATAGGCCAGATGGAATTATCTATGGTCTGGCCACACACAACCCTCGTGGCTGAACCAGAAAATCAGAAGATAAATGGCATCCCATAACTTATAACCATTTGGGTGTCTGGTTGTGATGCTTCATCTTAAGGGAATTGCAGTCCCAAATGATGGCCACAGATATTATTTCTCTTAAATAAACTTTTCATTCCCTCACCTTACTGGACACCTGTGGGTCCATCCATCCTATGTAGAGTGATGTGGAGGGAAAAAAAGGTAGTACAATGCAAACTTGGGTGTATTTTGACCTTTGGTTTCTCCCAGCTTCTTGTTCATTTCTTATCCCAGTAGACTCTCATTCTTTTTTTTTACATGGGCAGGAACTGGAAATCGAAACTGGGTCCTCTGGCATGGCAGGTGAGCATTCTTGCCTGCTGAGCCACCGTGGCCCACCTAGACTCTCATTCTTTATCTGTGGACTCTAGTACTGCAAGTTTTTCCCATAATGATTTCCCTATCACTGATTCAGGAGAGAGATTCTGGGAGCACTAGAGTACCTATTGTCTCTGATTTATCTCTTCTGATATTTGATCTGACTTATGGGGCTGCCCTCTCTGAACAGTATTTCTGCATATTTCACTGCTTTTCCTTTCTCCCCAATAGTTAGCGATATCTGTTCAACTCACTTAACTATTTAGTTTCAATCATTCAAAAAATACGTATTCAGCTATACTATATGGTTATCATTAAACTGCATTCTGAGAAAGAAAAAAAACAATAATATAATGTGTCTGCTGTCAAACAGGAAATAGTCATGGAAATAAATAAATACTGCACTCGAGGGTGGTATTGAAGTCCTGGTGAAGTGTAATGTCATGTGAATGAGGATCAGCTTTTCCATTTCTGGTAAAATGGATCCCGGGACTCTGATAGGGTGGAATAAAAAGATTTGAAACAATGAAAAGACAGATAACAGAACTTTGGGAAATGAAAGGATAATAGAAGAGATTAAACATGTCTTAGAGGGACTGACAGCATATTTTCAACTTGCAGTAGAAAGGATTGGCAATCTCAAAGAAAAGATATAGAAATTTACAGAATGGAATGATAGAGAAAAGATGGAAAAACAGGATCTGGGTCTTAGGGAAATGAGTGACATCATGATGTGCATAAACATATGCTCATGGGCATCCCAAAATGATAAGAAAAGTGAAAAGAGGCAGAAAGGACACTTGAGGAAATTTTGACTGAAATACCTATTGTCTCTGATTTCTGTCTTCTGATATTTGATCTGACTTATGGGGCTGCCCTCTCACAACAGTACTTCTGCATATTTCACTGCTTTTCCTTTCTCCCCAATAGTTAGCAATATCTGTTCAACTCACTCAACTATTTAGTTTCAATCATTCAAAAAATAAGTATTTTGAGGAAAATATGTATTTTGAGGAAATTTTTACTGAAATTTCCCAAGTCTTAGGAAAAACATAAATGCAAATACCCCAGAAGCACAACATACTGAAAACTGAATGAATTCTAGTAGGCATAAACCTGTACAAATGCTAACTTGAATGACAAATGTCAGAGTGAATCCTGAAAGCAGCTGAAGGAAAGCAGTTCTTCACATACAAAGAGACTGTAATAAAATTAAGGATAAATTTCCCCTCAGAATCCATGAAGGTGAGAAGGCAATGGTATGACATATTTCTCTCTGAAGTAGAAAAACTGGAGCCAAGAATCACGTATCTGGAAAAACTGTCCTTCACAAATATGTACAGTTTAAAATATTCACAGGTAAACAGGAAATATTTACCTCTCAAGAAATATTAAAGGGAGTTCTGCAGGCTGAAGGGAAAAGAGAGGAGAGAGAAGCTTGGAGGAGAGCATAGAAAGTAAGTGCAACTAAGAGGATAAAAGAAAGGCAAATATAAGTATGACATGGAAAATAAAAGGACAAAATTTTCGATGTAATTATTGCCTTTAGAGTAATAACAGAATGTGAATAGATTAATGCACTCATCAAAAGAAGCAGATTGGCAAAATGCATGAAATGTATGATCAATCTAAAGGCTTTCCTTAGATGAAAAGCAGCAAAGAGATTGACAGTGAAGGCTTGGAAAAACATCTTCCACACAAACTCTAACCAAAAAGAGCTGGGATAGATATCCTAATATTGGACAAAATACACTTTAAATGCAAAAGTGTTATAAGAGAAAAATAGGACACATTAAATTAATGCAAGAAACAATTCCCCATGAAGAAATTGCAATTTTAAATATTTATGATCCTAACTGGAGAACAGTAAATAAATAAGGTCAGTAACTTGCTAACTGTAGTGAGAAATAGACATCAGTTTAATATTACTTGGGTACTTCAATACACCACCTTCATCAATACACAGAATATCTAATCAGCATATAAATAAGGAAAGCAAGAACCTGAAAACTATGATAAATCAAATAGAATTAACATATATATGGGGAGCAATGAACACCCAAGCAGCAGGATATATATTCTTCTCAAGGTCCCTTGATCATTCTCCAAGGTGGACCCCATGTTGCACTACAAAACAGATTCTAATACATTTTCTAAAATTGAAATGATCTAAAACACTTTCTCTGAACACAATATATTTAATATGGAAATGAATAGAAAGCAGAAGTTCTGGAAAATTCACAAGCTTGTAGAGGTTAAGGAAGACACCACCAATCTGCATATCAAAGAAGAAATTGCAAGAGAAATCAGTAAATACTTGAGAACAAATGCAACCAAAAGCACATATCAAAACAGATGTGATTCAGTGAAAGAAGTGCTGAATAGGGACATTTATGGCCCTAAATTCCTGTATTATAAATGAAGAAAGAGCAAAAACTAAAGATCTAATTTAACACCTGGGACTACTAGAAGAAGAATGGTAAATGAATCGAAAGCAAGTAGAAGCTCACAGGTCACCATGGGCTGTTCTGAATTATCTGTATAAATTGGGCTATGAGCTGAAGAATTGATTCAACATACAGCGACTCTACACTAAAATCTTATATTAGAGGGAGAATCTGATTGTTTGATTTACCTATCAAAATATTCAAATGGCCAATATTCAATCGAAGATTTGAAGATATATAAGGAACAGGAAGACACGAACCATTGAAAGGAAAAAAAATGAACTTCAAAGAGGTGCTGATACTGGAAGAACTAATCAAAGAAAACAAATGAACTTTTCTATGTAAGTTCACTGAGCTAAGGGAAAGCATGAACATAGAACTTAAAGAAATCAAGAAGATGATGCATGAATAAGGGGAAGAATTAATAATTTTCAAGAAGTAGTGAAGTTGTAAGGCATGCAAGAAGGTGAACGAAACTTTAGGATGTAATGTTGAGTGAAATAAGCCAAGAATGAAAAGACAAATATTGTATGGTGTCTGTCCTGGCTTGAAAGGATTATGTACCCTAGAAAAGCCATGTTTTAATCCTGATTCAACTCCCAGAGGCAACAGTTTCTTTAATTACTGAATAGGGAGTGAAATTTTGTTTTTCTGTACAGATTAGCATATACCCAGATACATTCCATAGTATTTTGAGCAGAAAATCAAAAAGAGTTTGTAAAGTCCCCCTGAGGGACTGGGGGAAAATGTGGAAGTATTTATCTTCCCCATCTGGGGAATTCCTAATATTATCTCAATCTTAAGGCATGTCCTTTAACAAGTTATTTCTGCAATGGTGACCTTAAGCTTACTTATAATTTTGCCTAAGACTCACCTTCAGAGAGTTTTGTTGCTCTAATGTGGCCTCTCTTTAAGCCAAACTCTGGAAGAAACTTATTTTCCTCCCCATCATTTGGGACATGGCTCTCACGGGTGTGGATCCCTGGAAACATAGGAAATGATTCCCAGGGATGAGCCTGGCCCTGGCATCATGAGATTGGAAATATCTTGTTGACCAAAATGAGGAAAAGAAATGAGGCAAAATTCAGTTTCAGAGTTGAGTTGTCATGTTGGAAGTTAGTCTTGTGCAGGCTTCAGCCAAATATTAAATTTTGCCACAGTATGCCAAGGCAACACCAAAAGTACTCCTTAAAATCATAAAGAAAACCCTGTACTCTAACTAAGAATCTGTAAAAGTTCTTCTTATTAAGTTTATTTTTTTCAGAAACTATAGGTCTCTAAATTGTTGCTATCCCAGATAAGCTCTGAAACCCAGAGGTAACAGTTTCTTAAAGGACATCAACCAGTTTCTTTCCTTACCTGGGGAGAATGTTGAAGTATTAAACTTCCCCATCTGGTAAATTCTTAATATTATCTTAATCTTATGGCATGTGCTTATGAAAGTTATTTCTGCAATGGTGATGTTAAGCTTAGTTTCAATTATGTCTAAGAGTCACCCTCAGTGAATCTCTTTTGTTACTCTGATGTGCCCTCTCTTTGATCCAAAGTCTGCAAAAAGCTCACTTTCATCTCCACCATTTGGGATATGGCTCCCATGGGTGTGGCTCCCTGGAAACATAGGATATGACTCCCAGGGTGATTCTGGCCATGTCCCCATGGAATTGAAAATATCTTGTTGACAAAAATGAGGAAAAGAAATGAGGCAAAATTCAGTTTCAGTGGTCAAGAGATTTCAAATAGAGTTGAGTTGTCATGTTGCAAGTTACTTTTATGCAGGCTTCAGCCAGGTATTAAATATTGTCACTGTATGCCAAGCCAACATTAAAAGCATTCCTTAAAATCCTAAAGGAAACCCTGGACTCTAACTAAGAATCTATAAAAGTTCTTTTCATTAAGTCTGTTTTTTTCCAAAAAGTACAGGACTCCAAATGTTGCTATCCAAGATAAGCTCTGAAACCCAGAGGTAACAGTTCCTCAAAGGACATCAACCAGTTTCTTTCCTTACCTGGGAAGGTCAACACCCCTTTCCTGTGTGAAGATAAATGGTCATTGCCAAGATTTCCCTGAATATTGACAGAATGGTCAAATGAGAGGGGAAGGTTTAACTGGAAATTAGAATTTAACAAATGATGTGACTACTGACTCATACAGATATGTCGCCATCTTTTTTATTTTCTAGTTCATTAGAATAGCCAGAAGGAAGTACCTGAAGCTGTAGTAATCCATCAGCCCTGATATTTGATAATAATTGCATAACTATAGAGCTTTCATCAAGTGACCATTTGACTGTAAAAACCTTGTGAGTGACACTCCCTCTATCCACGGTATGGGCAGATAAGAATTAAAATAAAGATGTATAAAAATAATAATAATGGTAGATAAACTACTGTTAATAAAGAAATAGAGATACAGAAAAAGTGTTATTATCCATTGCAACAAACTCTCTGCAATCACGCAAGCTTTGATGCTGGGGTGGTGTCTGTGAATCTGCATTTTATGCATGAGTTTTCCTTAAACCACAACTTCTAACAAAATAAAAACAAATCAAATAGTCCATCAAGGGTTGAAATATACATTTATGAAAATTTAAAATATCCCTGAAGTGGAACTCAAAGAAAATTGGCAGCAATAAAAACCAAAGTGGAACCCAGAAAAAGACATTAGACAAAAAAGAAATTTATGGTTGTAGCTTTTCCCTAATCCCTGCAGCTATTGCAAGTAAAGCGTTCCCTATCATCATATTTCTTTTCTACCACAAAACTGAATTTCTCTGGTTAATTCAAGGGATTCTTTTTTCCATTGACTCTATGTCCACCCAAGGTAACAGATAAAAGCAAAAATATCTTTTTGAAACTTAAAGAGATGAAACAGATCAATAATCTGAGTGTGCATGATTTATCTCAGAGCTACATGGTTGCATCCAATACTTCTGAGGAAGATGACCTGAAATTGAGGGAAAATAAGAATGTTGACACTGGTGGAAGACAACTAGGAGATGTTGTCCAAGACCCTCCCATCAGGCATTGGAAATCTATCATTTGTATTTTTCGAAACTCAGCTCTTGTCAAGGGTGGAAGGATTCGTTCCTCCTATGTATCACATACATGCCCTTTGACAGTGGCTACATTTTTATGGTGCATTCTTAGTGGTGAGGGCTCTGTTAGTGTTTCTATAGTGTGTGAATTCAAATCGTGTTCCCTGTTTCTGACAGTGCTTATTCTGACTTCTCCTACTCTTGACAATCTTCCAACAGAAAGTATGCATCTCTTTTGTATGCCTTAAATTTTGCATGGAAGGGTCCCAGTAAATACTTTTTGGTTGCATCCAATGAAATTCTATTGAACAGAGCACATTGACTCAAAATGAGTCTTCTCCTCCTTCTATATAACATAACATTGTAAATTTGAAGACAAGAATCAAATCCCCTATTTCTGCTGGAAAAATAATAGAATTTTCATCTGTAAAATGGTGTTTATCTCTCACCATGATTCCTGAAAATAATGACTCTTCACATTTTCCTTCAAAGAAAACCCAGCGCTGCACTTCTTTCACCAATAGTATGTGATTTCATTATTCTTTTCTTGTATCCATATATAGATTTTTCAAGAATAAAGTTTAATTTTCTGTGAGAACAAATCAATTCCTTCAGTTCAGATTGAATCATAATTGTTATCACTTAATTTAACAGTTCTAGAGAAGAATAAAGTTGTACTAACAATCCCAGGAATATTTTTCATCTGAGGGAAAACTGCAGTTGTTGGAATACTAAAAGAAGTAAAGGTTTGATGAGTTGGTGTGTATGGCAGATTATTAACAGTTTCCATTACTCACCCAGGACATGCTCTAAAAAATGTCTTTTCTTCAGAACCTGTCTACTAGCTGAGTGTATTAGAAAGAAAACAGGAATTCTTTGGAAATTTTGAAAGAGATACAGTCGCCCTTCCTCCTGAAGTACACTCAAGTGTAAGTAATTTTGGTGTCCTGCATGGTGTCTACATGATATGGTGTGACATGAATGAGGTGGACTAGCCCTTAACATGCATTTCTCCCTCCTTCCACTTTTGGACCCTGTGTTGGAGAGGATCCTGAACTAACAGGTGCATATGTAATCAATACTTATGGGAAGAGCTTCTTACTACCTGAATTGCAGAAAATGGTGCATTTGCTGATCTAACACTTTTGATGGAGTCTTCTTGATTATACCATGTTCCTGAGGATAGCAGAAGTATCACATTTCATGGCTGGACTGTTTTCCTGTGGTTTTTTTTTTTCATTTTTTTGTTGTTGAAAGACATACCTCTAGCTTCATCAGAAATATTGAGAGTGTATGCCTACTAAATTTCTCCACAAAATTTTTAGAGATTTTTTGAAAGAGATTTCTGCTTAAAGGAAAGGAGTAATGAAGTAAATTACTAGATACAGGAACTGATTGCAAATGCATGGAGTTTCCTGGATAAGATTCTGGGAATTGATACATGAACTTGTTGGAAGTGAGACCACAGTGATGTTATGTACTTTGGATAAACATACACAACCAGTGCATGTTTAGCAATGGCAGAGTATGACTCACAATATATTGTTTATAGTCATCCCTAAAGAAAGTGCTTATGAAAGACTTTTGGAAAACTGTCTGGTTTATGTGATAAAATATTTGGTTGAAAATTCAAACTCAATGAATGTGGAGTAAGGTTAGTCTTTTTGTGCCTTGGAGAGACATCAAAAAATGACAAACTGATGATTTTAATCCTCAGATTATGGCACAATCAAAACCAAGAAATTTGCAGCACTGCATGAATTAAATCTCTTATCTCGGTAAATTTCATTTCTTTTGGGGTATTACCAAAACAGAGTCTGATCCTTGGGTTAACACATTGCAAAATAAATGAATTCAGAGCTCTACCAAAGTTATAAGTGAATAAAATAAATGACCACATTTTTTCTTCCCAAACTGGACAGTATCTCAGAGCAATCTCACATTTCAAAATGTCAGTGTAATTTGCCAATGGCTCTGATGAAGAAAGCATTATTGGTATTCTACCTGCAAAAGAACACAGGAAGTGTACATAAACGTGATATTATTACCTAATATCTTGCATTAATAGTTTAAAAGACACATTTGGCAATAGGAAAATTACCCAAATTGCATTTTAGGATAGGTGAAATAGACCTATGAGTATAGGACGTGCCAAGGAAAGTTACTGGAAAACGTCCCATGCGTATAGAAACAATTTTTAAAGAGCAAATTTGCATCCCTGAAAGAAATCCAGTGATTAGTAAAACCATAAATGATTGAAGAATCAGGACTGTAATGTCTCTTATATCCTCACCTAAGTTTTATGGAATATAGAGAAGAAATCATAGATGGAGATGGATGTGGCTTTTTGAAACTTCATCATGTTTCACTCAAGTCCAGAATGTGCACTATTTCAATAACTGATTAACACAACCCTGGAAATAGGTGCAGAACATTTGAAATGGCAAATGTTTTTTTGCCAAAAGCATATAACAGAAGAGCAGTTTATTTCTGCGTTCACAGAGGCAATGCATCTCAGCCCCTCCAGTAATTACGATAATTTTATATGTCCCTAATGGCCTGTATTAAACATTTTCTGCTGAATATTCAAGCAGAACAGTTCAGCTCAATATTGAATCTTAGGAATATATCCCTAGATGTCAAATGATTTAAAGAAAATACAAAATATATAATGGTTTTTGATGGATGAAAATAGAGATAAAGTTCTAGTAATAAAGCAAATAGCATATTAACTTTATTCACACTGATAAAAGTAATTTGATTTTCATTTCTCAGTATTTGATATCTGTTAATGAAGAGTAAATTTCTGAACTTGAGATGAAGGATCCTGGTACATAGTGACTGTCTTAGAAAGAAATTATTTTTAAGGCATCCTTTATGACCTTGTTTCTAAGACTGTAGATAAAGGGGTTCAGCATGGGAGTAACCACTGTATACATCACGGAAAATAGTGTACTTGTCCTTCTGTTTTGTGTAGTGGCAGAACTAAGATACACTCCAAAGGCTGTACCATAAAATAAGGACACCACTGAAAGATGAGACCCACAGGTTGAAAATGCTTTGTACTTGCCTCCACTTGATGATATTCTCAAAATAGAGCATGCAATCATACAGAAAGAGAAAATGATGCCAGTGAGTGGAATACCACCCAGAATTCCAGTTGCAAAATACATCAATAGGTCATTGAGGAAGGTGTGAGAATATGCAAGTTGGATTACTTGAGTAAATTCACAAATAAAGTGGGGAATTTCCAAATCTTTACAAAAAGTCAATTACAAAACCATTAGGCCATGGAAAAGAGAGTCCAGAACACTCAATATTCATGATGGCAGCAGCAGGAGACCACAGAGCCTAGGGATCATGATGACCATGTAATGTAGTGGGTGACAGATGGCCACATAATGGTCATAGGCCATCACGGTTAAGAGGAAGTTGTCTATTCCTCAAAAAAACCTTCAAAAATACATCTGGGTGAGGCAGTTTTCATAACTTATAGTTTTGTTCTCTGTCTGGATGTTCACCAGCATCTTTGGGGCAGTGGTGGAGGTTAACCAGTTGTCTGCAAAAGACAGGTTAGCAAGGAAGAAGTACATGGGCGTTTGCAGGTGGGCATCAGAGATGGTGGCCAGGATGGTGAGCAGGTTCCCAATGAGAGTGACCAGTTACATTGTCAGGAACAGAGCAAAAAGTAGGGGCTGCACTTCTGTGTCTTCTGAGAGTCCCAGGAGGATAAATTCTGAAACACATGTTTCATTCTCTAAATCCATGTAACTCATGAAACTGCTGGAACTGAGAATCTGTGATAACTCACTCGAGACACATACAGATGTTAGGGAACTCAAAAATCAACCTACAGAAGTACAGTCAACTGGCATTTAACGAAGGGGCAAGAGCAAGAGCAAGAGCAAGGCAGTTTTAGGTACAAGTGGCTGTCAGCAAATTAACATAAATGCTATGGTTTGTATTGAAAATATATTGATGCAACTACTTCTTTTTAATTTTACAGAGATTTAGTGTCCTTTTTTCTGAAAATGTCAGGGTAAACAAGCGTTCCTGCTTCTCCTTGATGCTATTGCTAACAAGCCGTCCTTGTCCATAAATTTAAACTTTTTCCCTGGACAATATGTTCCACCTCAAATGCTCTTAGAGTTTGTTTCATACAAAAATCATTTGCCAAGTTATTTTGCACTATGTGATTAAAAAGTTGGGGCAAGGATATTAGTGATGGTAGCACAATATTTTTATTGCAATCAATATTACTAAATTGCACTGTTGAAAATGGTGAGGCTGTGGAATTTTAAGTTTTATATAGATTGCTACAATAAAAAATTAAACTAAATAAAATTTTTCCATCTGTATAGCTAGGAAGACCAATACTTCCAATATCTCACCATTTCATCTCCACCTGATCTATACTTTCAACTCAACCCCATTCCCAATGGCAAGAGGTTAGTTTGTAGATATTTGACAAAATAATTTTAAAGTTTATCATGAAAGGCAAAAGTCCTAGATTTCCTAGAAAATACTGAAGAAGAACCAAGTCGTAGAATCAATACCACCTGATTTCAAGTCTAACTGTAAAGACACAATGATTAAACCATGTTGTATTGGTGAAATAGACACATGAACTAATCTGTGAGAACTCAGTAGAGACACATACAGATGTTACAGAACTCAAGAAAGGAACTACACAAGTACAGTCAACTGGCATTTAACAAAGGGGCAAGAACTATTTAATGGAAAATGAAAGGTCTTTTCCACAAATGTGTGGAAGTATGGCATTTACACGTGCAAAACTGAAAAGAAACTTAATCAAGCATTGTATATTTTTCACAAAAATTAACTCAAAACGAATCCTGTACTCAAAATTAAAATGCAAAGTATAGTACTTCTAGAAAACAACATCCAAAGAAATCTAGTGGCCTGTACTTTGAGGATGATATTTTAGAAATAGCACTGAAACAATGATCCATAAGAGAATAACATTTAAAAAATTGGACATTATTAAAATATGGCATGTTCTATGAAAGATACTGATAAATGACTTGATCCATATGTAGAAAGAACCCTTAACACTCACCAATAAGAAAGGTAACACCCAACTAAAAAACTGGGCAAAAATTCTGAACAGAAACTGAAATGAAGAAGATATGCAGTTGGCATAACATAAGTATGTGAAAATAGGCTCAATGGAATTTGTCATTAAGGAATTTCACAATTGGACTGCATATACACTATTTGCACTGTATATGCAAATAGAAGATTAATTATCAGGGTAATGGGAATGCCAGGACAGAATGCAAAATGTGATAAAACAATCTAATTGTATTATAAATGTATGAAACATGCCTACTGAGGGGATGAGGAGAAAAGGTGCTGAAATGGTAATACGGGATATGAATGGAGTCTGGAAAATAAAGGGGACAGAAAGCATAAGTACTGTATTCTAGTGGATAAAGCTTATCTCACCAGATTGCAGGTTGACAATTCTATCACATCTGCACATATATACAGGGATCAAACCATTAAGTAGACAATGGCAGGTGAGAAGAATATGTTTCCCACTGCAGAGTGAGTGGTTAACCATAAGCAAAGGGAGAACACTAGAATGTTCCACCTGGCAATGGTTTGGAGTGAGACATATTAGCACGAGTAGGTTAATATAGATAGAAGGTTATATGTAGACATGTTTATGGGTCTGTGTATATGCAAAACTTGGCAGACATGCATATATTTTCTTACTCTGCCTTTGCAGAGCACCTAGATGTCCTGATAACACAGACATTGTGCCTGGACCTTTATTTTAACACCATTCTTCAATAAAAGTTTCCTTGGAGAAATGGCTGCCCCTAGACCTGGAATAGAAGTACATAGGAAGAGCCTGGAAAATCATGTACCACCAGAAATTAAGTAGGTACTGAAATGAAGTATTCAATGATTGAGATAAATCTAAGAGACACAGAGCACCTCTGAAAGATATCC
The DNA here is from genome assembly GCA_004026745.1 of Myrmecophaga tridactyla. Lineage (NCBI taxonomy): Eukaryota > Metazoa > Chordata > Mammalia > Pilosa > Myrmecophagidae > Myrmecophaga > Myrmecophaga tridactyla. The sequence continues at coordinate 37,158 of PVIY010011531.1, forward strand.
CATCACCCAAATGGAAATAAACCTCACAACAAAATTAATAAATTTGTATTGTATCACAACCAAAAGTATAAAATTAATGTCATGAGTCTACAATATTTAATAGATAAGTAATAAGACAAAAATCTCCCATGCAGATGTACACCAAGCTTTATGTAGATACTGATATCTCCTGAAGGTGAGTTGATTCCCACACCTATAGTGTGTCTTCAAGTACTAACCCTCTTCCAAAGGTTATTTATGGAAAAGCAGGAAAATGAGGAACTTTAAAGTGGGGAAACCTAACAAGCATTGCTGATGAACATCAATATCAACAGTGAAAAGCGACATTGATGTGATGTGCCCTGGATATATTATGTAATGAAAATACAATTTTATCTCTGGTGTCTTCCTCCATAGCCCATAATCTCAGTTTAATCATGCGGAGAACATCAAACAAATTTCAACTGAGGGGCATTTTACAAAATACCTTGCCAGCACCTCTGAAAAATATCCAGGCCATCAAAAACAAAGAGAGTCTGAGGAACTGTCATTTATATCACATAGATATAATGTGGTATTGTGGATGCAAGATGTTCAGAATAAGCAAAAGTGGATGTGATTTTCTGGAAACTGTCTCTACTATTCTTGCAGTTTCTGTAAGTCTCACACTGTTTTTTAATTTTTTATTATTTATTCATTTTACATGGGCAGCCACTGAGAAGTAAACACGCACCTCTATATGGCAGAAGAAAATTCTGCCGCTGAGCCACCATTTCACTGCACTTACACTGCTTTTTAAAATGACATTTCTTAAGAAGTAAAATTATTAGTGATATGCAAAAATCTAGGAAACCAACTCTGAACGTCATTCCAGATGTGATCATGTGCCTCAGAAAAAAATATGACTCTGCCGTAACTCTCAACTCATTGCCCATTAGATCAGAACAGAGATAATAATTATATATTCATATAATAATTGCCAGAATTTAAAAAATGATGACTATAAAGTGTTTCACTTTGTGCTTGGTATTAATGAAGAACAGCTTTATACAGTATGATTCAGCCCCACCCATATTCATTCCCCAAACCTCCAAGCCCACTGCCACTGTGCAATTTCCAGCCCTCATCATTTCCCCAGGAATTTGACAACAGAAACTGATCCAGAAATTTCAGCAGGGCAAGAATTTTCATGGACATCAACTTCCATAAACCATGCACTGACTCTCTGATAACTTCAAACATCAATATTAATCTTGAAGACAAATCTGTGTGATTTGGCTGCTGACAAGCTGCCCAAGCTGATGTCCCTTTACTCACACCCTAAAGTGATACCCCTAAAGTTACTCTTAATAAGTGTGGTCCTTGACTCATAATACATTCCCCACATTCATGAGCAGAGTCTATGACACACCCAAAAATTATCAAAGAAACATGAGTTCACCAAGGCAGGTTCCTCCTTGAAGGAAGGATGAATTGGCAGCTCTGCTCCCAGGAAATGTAGGAAGATATAAATAATCACGAGTTCTCTAGAAGGGAAAATTATGTTTCTACCTCCTTAGAGATTGGTAAACTCGACTTGAGAGAGTGTAGTTGAGGCATTTATGCTTCTATGCTTTTATGAATTTAATTCCCATGAGCCTCATAAATGAAGCACTCTTTTGTCTCTTTGTTCCCCAAGATATTTAGTTCTTTGGAGGTAAAAACAAAACAAAGCAACAACAAAAAAGGTATGGCAATGTAAACTTAGGTGAATTCCTTCGGAGGAAGTTTTGGAGCTTCATGTCCATCTCCTCCCAGTGGACTCCTTCCGTGAGGTCACCTCTCTTTAGCTGTGCGTTCTAGTACTCAAGGTTTCCCATAATGATTTCCCTATCACTGATTCAAGACAAAGGTTCTCTGTGCACTACAATATATTGTCTCTGATTTCTCTTTTCTGGTATTTGATTTGATTTATGGGGCTTCCCTTTCTCAATAAGGCTTCCACTTGTTTGACTGCTTTTTCCTCTATAGTTAGCAATGTCTGTTCAACTCACTCAATTATTTATTTTCAGTCATTCAACAAACATTTATTCATCAATACTGTATGGAAAGCACTAAACTATCATCTGAGAATGAAGAAAAGAGTAATGTATTGTGCCAGCTCTCAAACACCAAACAGTCATGGAGATAAATAACCACGGCACCCAATGATGGTACTGAAGTCTTGGTGAAGTGTAATTCCATATGAATGAGGATCAGCTTTTCCATTTCTCCTAAAATTGATCATGAGACTCTGATAAAGATCATGTTCAAACTATTGATCACTTTGGGTATTATTGACACCTAAAATATTATTTTCCAGAATGTTATTTGTCAGATTGAAGTGGTGGTGCCTCTTCCATAGTGGAAGTGCTCCAATGTATCAACTTGTCACTAAGTGACAACAGGTTCCCCAAGGAATGGTGACATATCAGGTGGAGGAAATCTGAAAACACAGTGCCTTCTTAGGGGTTGTGACAAATGGTTTGCTGCAGAGCAACATCTGCTGGACAGGCCACAGAATTGCTTCTCCGTGCAGCCATCAAAAAAGACTTTTGGTGTCTTTCTTGATGCTCTCCCCATGGTTCTTCAGAATGGCCTGTGCCTCCTTGCGGTTCCCTGCACAGTTTTGTATGGGAAATACTTCCTTGTGAGAATCCTCTTTGGGATCACACTCCTGCCAGAATTTCCCTTCCAGGCAAAAGCAGCTGGAGGCAACAAAAGCAAATTAAAATAAAGACACTATACAGCAAAACAAAATCTAACAGAACAATCAAAATTCCCAGAGCAGTAATAGAAGGAAGGAAGTCTGCTTCTTGGGGTAAGAGTTGCACAATAGTGCAATCTTAAAAATTGCACTGCACATCCAGGGCAAAAATCTCAAGAACTAAAAAAATCTGATCACTTATACATGGACCATACTAAAGGCCTGGAATAAGTTAAACCAAGTATCAAAGAAAAGCTTTAACACAAAGCCAATCAACAATAAAGCCCTCGGCAAGAAAGAAACTGAACTTCCAAATGCACTCACCCAGATAATCAGATGCTGACACATCAGCGATAATTTGCAAGCCATTCTAAGAACATGAATGTATGGCTGAGGGAAAGGAACAACTTGAAATTTTGGAGGGATGCAGAATATAGAAACACTAATAAATGTCCTAAATCAATTTAAGAAGATGAAGGAAAGTATGTATAAAGAGATCAAGGATATTAAGAAGACACTGGAGTAATAAAAAGATTTGAAACGATGAAAAGAAAGGAAACAGCACTTTGGGGGATGAGAGGACAATAGAAAAGGTTAAAAGTACCCTAGAGACCCAGGACAACACATTTGAACTGGCAGTAGAAAGGATTGGCAAATTAGAAGACAGGATATAGAAATTTACAGACTGGAGAGATAGAGAAAAGATGGAAAAACATGAGCAGTGTGTCAAGGATATAAAGGACTTCATGACTGCATACAAATATGCTCATTGGATGTCCCAGAAGGATAAGAAAAGTAAAAAGTGGTAGAAAGAAAACTTGAGGAAATTTTGGCTGATATTTCCAAGTCTTAGGAAGAACACAAATGTAAATACCCAGGAAGCACAACATATTCAAAATAGAATAAATTGTAATAGGCTTAAACCAGTACAAATGCTGATAAGAATGACAAATGTCATAGGTAAAAAGTGAATCCTGAAAGCAGCAGGAGGAAAGCAATTCATCACATACAAAGGGGATTCAATTAGATTAAGGGTCAATTTCTCATTAGAATCCATGGGGATGAGAAGACAATGATACAATATATTTGTCTCTGAAAGAGAAAAAAATGCCAGTCAAGAATTCTTTATCTGGAGAAACTGTCTTTCACACATTTGTACAGTTAAAATATTCACAGGTAAGGAGGAAACATTTCTATCTTAAGAAATGGTAAAGGGAGTTCTGCAGGCTGAAAGGAAAAGAGAGGAGAGACAGGCTTGGAGGAAAGCATAGAAAGTAAGTGTAACTTAAAGGCTAAAAGAAAGGTAAATATAAGGATGACATGCAAAAATAAAACGACAAAATATTCGATGTAATAACTGACTTTAGAGTAAGCGCACAGAATGTGAATGGATTAATGCCCTAATCCAAAGATGGAGATTGGCAGAATGCATGAAATATATGATCTATCTAAAGGCTTTCTAGAAGACACCTTAGACAAAGGAAACAAAGAGATTAACAGAGTAGGGTTGGAAAAACATACTTCACACAAACTGTTACCAAAACGAGCTGGAATAGTGTCATGGTCAGGTTCATGAGTCAACTTAGCCAAGTGTTGTTACCTGCTGGTCTTGTTGGGCAAGTGCTGGACTGTCTGTTGTGATGAGGACATTTCATAGAATTAAATCATGATCACATCAGCTGCATCCACAGATGATTCCATTTGTAATCAAAGACCACACTGTCCCATCTCCATCACTGCGGGCTGTGTGAGAGACGAGTGGTTGCCATGATGATGTTATCACTTCACTAGGATCTTGGGTGCTCCATGGAGAACAGAGGAGCTGCCTTCATTAGTCTTTTATTTGGGATGTTCACACTCCTCCAGAACAAAGTGGCTTCTTTCTAGTGAGGAAGAAAGGAACCTCTTCTCTTTGTTATAGGTCTGAGAACCTCCATTCTCTCACTGGCAAGAGGCTCAGCCTACCTTGTTCCCCAGCCACAACTTGGAGCAGGAAAATAACTCTAAAGAACAAGTCCAGGGGCTTCCTAGTGATGGTTCCCATCATCTGGGCTGTACAACAGTGCCAGGAAGGCCAGCCATGTACCTTAGGAACAACCCCTCCTGGGACGGGGCCCATGGACCTGGTGGGACATGGCATCAGCCAGAAGAGAAGAGACACCAGGAGTCCAGACACCCCCACCCTCTTTCCGAGTGATGGTGAGGCATAATCCGGCATGGCCCATCTCCAGCTGGACCAACTCAGTCTTCCTTTCTCAAAGGAAAAGTGGGAAGAGAACTCCAGTACTTTTCCTTGGAATTCCCTTGAGGTATTTAATGGTTTGTAAAAACCTTCAGCAAGAAGGGTGTTTTCTGTTGATTTGTGTGCAGAATGGGAGTGGATTTCTGCAGAAACAGCCACGACCCTTCTTAAAACTGTTCCTATGACCTCAACTCTTTGTACGTGAAATCTGGCAAGGGTTTTATTCCCCATCAGGAACTCGAGGGCAAGTCTGTCATCAGAGCTTGTGACTTAGTCTGAGCTGCATCTCCTAGAGTGAGGGCAGTGTGGCAGTGGGTAGGAGTCCCAGCACCCCGGGCAGATCTGCTGCAGCATGTGGCTCAGGAATCTGTGGATGTCACTCCGAGCTTTCCCCAAGTTGCCACAGGTGACTCTGCAGGTCAGGCCGGGGAGCACCACAGAAATAAGTTTAAGTGGCGCTGCATCCTGGGCTCTCAGACATTGGCAAGAAGGTGGAGACTGATCCACTCCCTAACACGCATCAATGAGTGTCTTCGAGGTCTCCAGCATCAGTGTCGTTCTAAAACACTAATCGGGTTATGTCTCATTCATGCTTTCTGAGCAAAGTCCTGACTCATTGGGGAGACAGCAAAGGTAGATGCTCTGCTATCTGACCCCAGACTACCTCTCTAACCTGATCACTGCCACTCCCCATCTCAAAAGTTACTGGTGCTTGCTGAATATATCCTGTTGTTTCATTCAACAGATATTTACTGCACACCTACTATGTGCAAAACACTGTGCCACCAGGTACAAAAGAGAGCAGACTTGGTCCCAGCCATCTTGAAGCCTCAGGGAAATCAGCACGGGGATTCCACCAGTCACTGAACATGTCTATTCCAGCTATGCATTTCAGAACTGTGCCAATAAACACAAGGTGGATGCAGGGACCCACTGGACACTGTGAGATGCTATACTAATATTGGACAAAATAATTTTAAATACAAAACTGTTATAAGAGAAAAATAGGACAAGTTATACTAATGTAGGGGACAATTCCCCACAAAGAAACTGCAATCATAATGTTTATGATCCTAACTGAAGAACAGAAAATATATAAGGTCAGTAACTAGCAAGCTGCAGTGAGGAATAGACATAATTTCAATAATGTTTTGATACTTCAATACACCACTCTCATCAATGCACAGAATATCTAGAGAGAGTATCAATAAGGAAACCAAAAACTAGAATAATATGATAAATCAACTAGACAACAGATATATAGAGAATAATGGACATTCAAGCAGTAGGATATATATTCTTCTCAAGGTCCCATGATCATTCTCCGAGATGGACCCCATATAGCATTGCAAACCAGGTTTCAATATATTTAAAACATATTGAAATGATCTAAAGCACTTTCTCTGAACACAATATATTTAAGATGGAAATCAATAAAAGCATAGGAACTGGAAAATTCACAAAGTTATAGAGGTTAAACAAGACACACAAACAATCTGTGGGTCAAAGAAGAAATCAGAAGAAAAATCAGTAAATAATTCATACAATGAAACTAAAAACACACATCAAAAGATGTGATTCAGGGTGGGCCATGGTGGCTCAGCAGGCAAAGTTCTTGCCTGCCTTGCCAGAGATCTGGGTTGGATTCCTGGTGTATGCCCAAGAAAAAAAAAGCAAAAAACAAAAAAGAGATGTGTTTCAATAAAAGCAATGCTGAGAGGGAAATTTATGGCCCTAAATTCCTATGTTATAAAAGAAAAAAAGAGCTAAAACCAGTGATCTAATTTCACACCTGAGAGAACTAGATAAAAGAATGGTGAATGAATACAAAATCCAAATAGAATCTCACAGTTCACCATGAATTGTTCTGAATTATCTGTATAAATTGGGCCATGAGTTAAAGAAGAGATTCAACATACAGCTACTCTACACTAAAATCTTACATTAGAGGGAGAATCTGATTGCCAGAGTTCCCTATCAGAATATTCAAATGGCCAAAATCCAATAGAGACTTGAAAGTATATAAAGAAACAGGAAGACATGACCCATTGAAAGGAAAAACTGAATACAACCTCAAACAAGGGCTGGCACTGGAAGAACTAATCAAAAACACCAATTGACATCTTGTATATAGGTTCAGTGAGCTAAGGGAAAACATGGACCTAGAACTCAAGGAAACCAAGAAGATAATGCATGAATAAAAGGAAGAATTAGTCATTGTGAAAAGGCAGTTTGCCTGTTCCTCAGGAAGTTAAGTATAGAATTGCCGTATGATTCAGCAATTCCAATACTAGGAATATATTCAGAGGAACTGAAAGTAGGGACATGAATGGACATTTGCACAGCAATATTTATAGTGGCATATTCACAATTACTTAGAGATGGAAAACAGCCCAAATGTCTACCAATGGACAAGAGGCTAAACAAGCTGTACTATATGCATATGATGGAATACCAGGCAGCTATAAGACAGAATAAAGTCAGGAAGCATGCAATAACATCAATGAATCTTAAGGATGATTTGATGTGCAAAATAAGCCAGAAACAGAAGGACAAATCATGCATTGTCTCATTAGTATTAACTAACTATAATAAGTAAACTCTGAGGGTTAAAGTTGAGGAATACAGGTTATCAAGAGATAGAAACAGGGTCAAATTTGGGCACTTGATGCTGTAGGAGTACAGAATATTCAACAGGATTGAGAGTCAAAATCCAGAAATGTACATCACAACACTGTGTGATAGTTACACAATATTGTGACTATGAGGACCAAAGCTAAATGTGAGTATGGTTGAAAGTGGAAGTCTAGGGGCTTATATGACACCAGAAGGAAAGATAGAGGATAAAACTGGAATATATACCTTAGCAATGCTTATAAAGTTTGTACATGAGGGTGAATAAATGAATTTCACCATTGCAAGGTGTTAAAAAAAGGGTTGTCATATGGAGAAAATATAATTAATGCAGACTAGGATATAGTTATTCATAACATTGCAATATTCTTTAAATAATTGTAAGAAAAAGCAACATACCAAAGTTAAATGCCCACAGTGGGGTATATAAGGGAGGAAAATGGGATTCTTATCGTTTCCTTATTTTTTCTCTTCTTTCTTGGAAAAAGAAATGGAAATGTTCTCATATAGATTGTGGCGGTGAAAGCATAACCATGTGAATATACAGGGAAACATTCATTGTTTACTTAGGATGTATTGCAGGGTGTTCTAATAAAACTGAAAACAAACAGAAAGATACAAGGACTAGAGAAAATGTGGAGAGGGGAATGTATGTATTCGCTGTTGGTAGGGAAGTAGAATGGTGCAGCCCCTCTGGAGGGCAGTGTGGTGGCTCCACAGGAGGCCAAATATACAGTTGCCATAGGATCCTGCAACCCTATTATGAGGTATTTACGTGGAAGATCTGAATGGAAGAGTTTGAATAGAAATGTGTACACTGGAGTTTGTGGTGTCAGTTTTCATGATTTGCAATGAATGGAGATGACCTAAGGGTACTTCGACTGACAAACAGAAGGTAAAACTGTGGTGTAACATCCAATGGAACATTGAGCAGCTGCAAGAAGGAATGAAATTGTGAGGCATGCAACTAGGCTAATGAAACTTGAGGACAGTTTGTAGACTAAAATAAGCCAGGAACCAAAAGACAGATATTATAACACTTCACTAATATGGACGAACTATGATGCACAAACTCAGAGAGTTGACCTGTAGAGCACAGATTATCAGCAGAAGGTCTATCATAAAAGCTTCTAGATTGTAAACTTTTATAGCAGTCAGATCTATGCCTGAGTTTTAACTGTGGAATTCTTAAGTGCTGAGCTCATTGTGTATAACCTGATGCTTCCCTGGAAATTCGGATATCTGTGCAACACCAAAGATTAAGTGAGATCTGACGTTATGAAAGTTAATATTACCCCATACAACAATTGTCACAAAAGCTGAGAAAGAGACAGACTTCAATTAGAGACATGAAGGAAGCTGACCCGGTTAGGAGGTGAAGGATGATAATAAGTGTACTTTAAGACATTTACTTCCATTTGATACCCTAGGAAGAGCTGTTTACTTGGCCCAAAATTTATATTTTCAATAGCACAGTACCTAATTTAACTTGTAAGGTCAGTTTACTCAATAATGCATAATCTCATGGAATCTTGAATAGTGAGTGAGATCTCATTGATTTGTAGATGTTAGTGTGATGTCTTGATTCATTCTGGTGTAATCTGGGCAGAAGATAAAAAAGATTTGCAAAGTCCCCTTGAAGCACTGGGGGAAAACATGGAAATAGTAAACTTCTCCACAAAGGGAAGATCTGAAATTGTCACAAGCATTGGGTAATACCAATTTAATTGGTCAAGACCTCGATCTTGTGGTTTGCCCTTATGAAACATATTTCTGCAAATAAGCTAAGACTGCACATAATCATGCCTAAGAGTCACATCAAGGGAACATCTATTCTTTCTCAGATGTAGCTTCTCTCTTTAAGCTTTCTCCACAGGCAAACTGTCTGCCTCCCCCTAGAAGGGACATGACTCCCAGGGCTGTAAAACTCCCTGGCAACATGGAATATTTCTCCTGGAGATGAGCCTGTCCCTAGCATCATAGGATTGAGAAAGACTTCCTGACCGAAAGGGGGAAGAGAATTGAAGCAAAATAAAGATTTAGTGGCTGAGTGATTTCTAGCACAGTCAAGAGGTCATACTATGGGTTATTCTTATGGATTAAATAGATATTCATGATTTTGGGGGGTATAGGAATACTAGAGGGAAATACCTGAAACAAGATGCAACCAGATCTTGAAGATGATTGTATAATATATGGATTTTATGATATGTGGACTGATTGTTAAAATCTTGTGACTGACACTACCTTTATCCAGTGTATGGACAGATGAGTAAGAGCATAATGACAAAAACAACTAATAAGGGGGAAAGGGTGAGGGATGTTTTGGATGTTCTGTTTTACTCTTATTTTTTTATTGTTTATGGAGCAATAAATATGTGTGAAAATAGGTTGTAATGATCAATGCACAGCTATATGATGATACCATGAACACTGATTATATGCTTTGGATGACTATGTGGTATGTGAATATATCACAGTAAAATTGCAATTAAAATAGACAAACTGAATGATACAAGTGCTGGAGAAAATGTGAAGAGACACTATTGGTAGGGAAGTTGAATGGTGCAGCCCCTCTGGAGGGCAGTGTGCTGGTTCCATAGGAGGCCAAGTATAGGGTTGCCATATGATCCTGAAAACCCAGCATTAGGTATACAGGTGGAAGAACTGAAAGCAGAGTCATGAATAGACATTTGCAAACTGGTGTTCGTGGCAGCAATATTCATGATTTGCAATGGATGGAGGTGGTCTAAGGGTATATTGACTAAGGAATGGAAGGGAAAACTGTGGTGCATACATATGATGGAATGTTGAGCAGCTTCAAGAAGGAATGAAGCTGTAAGGCATGCAACAAGGTGTGTGAAACTTGAGGACATAACGTTGAGTGAAATAAGCCAGCAATGAAAGGACAAATATTTTATGGTGTCTGTCCTGGTTTCAAAGGATTATGTACCCTAGAAAAGCCGTGTTTTAATCTTGATCCATCTCATGGAGACAACTCTTTTAATTTCTGAATAGGGAGAGAGATCTTGTTTTTCTGTACAGATTAACCTAATGCCTGGATACATTCCATAGTATTTTGGGCAGAAAATAAAAAAAGAGTTGGTAAAGTTCCCTTGAAGGACTGGGGAAAAATGTTGAAGTGTTTATCTTCCCCTTAATTAATTTAATATCTTCCTTATTAATTAAGATAAAATTGATATTATCTTAATTTTAAGGTGTGTCCTTATGAAAGTTATTTCTGAAATGGTGATGCTAAGTCTCCTTATAATTATGCCTAAGAGTCACCCTCAGAGAACTCTTTTGTTGCCCTGGCATGGCCTCTCTGTGAGCCAAACTCTGCAAAAATCTCAGTTTTCTCCCCACCACTGGGGTATAATTCTAACAGGTGTGTCTCCTTGAAAACATAGGATATGATCCCCAGGGATGAGACTGGTTCTGTCATTATGGGATTGGAAATACCTTATTGACCAAAATGAGGAAAAGAAATGAGGCAAAATTCAGTTTCAGTGTTCAAGAGATTTCAAATAGAGTTGAATTGTCCTGTTGGAGGTTACTCTTATGCAGACTTCATCCAGATATTAAAGAATCCCACAGTATGCCAAGCCACCACCAAAAGTATTCCTTAAAATCCTAAAGGAAGCCCTGGACTCTAGCTAAGAATCTAGAAAAGTTTTTCTTATAAAGTTTATTTTTTCAGAAACCATAAGACTCCAAATTGTTGCTATCCCAGATAAGTTCTGAAATCCAGAGGTAACAGTTTTCCAAAGGACACCAACCAGTTTCTTTCCTTACCTGGTAAGTTCATCACCTTTTTCCAGCATGAAGGTAAAATGGTCATTGCCAAGATTTCCCTGAAGATTGAGAGAATGGTCAAATGAGAGGGGAAGCTAGACATACCTCTAGCTTTTTGAAAGATATTGAGAGTATATACCTACTAAATTTCTTCATGAAATTTTTAGAGATTGTTTTGTCAAGAGATTTCTGCTTTAAAAAAAGAGTTAATGCAAGTAAATTATTACATACAGGAACTGATTGCAAACGCATGGATCTTCCTGGATAAGGTTCTGGAAATTGATACATGAACTTGTTGGAAGTGAGACTACAATGATGCTGTGTACTTTGGATAAATGTATACAACTAGTGCATGTTTAGCAATGGTAAAGTATGATTCACAATGTATTCTTTATAGTCATCCCTAAAAAAAGTGCCTATCAAATACTTTTGGAAAACTGCCTGGTTTATGTGATAAAATATTTTGTAGAGAATTCATACTTCTGGAACGTGGAGCAATGTGTGTCTTTAATTTGTGCTGGACAGACATAAAAAATGACAAGCTAAGAATTTTAATCCTCAAATTATGGTACAATCAAAACTAAGAAATTTGCAAGGCTGCGTGAATCAAATATGTTTTCTCTGCAAATTACATTTCTGATGGGGGTGTGACAAAAATAGAGTCTGATCTTGGGTTAATATATTGCAATGTAAATGAATTCACAACTCTGCAAAAGATATAAAGTGAATTAAATAAATGACCACATCTTTTTTTCCTTAACTGGACATTACCTCAGAGCAATCTCTCATCATACAATGTCACTCTAATTTGCCAATGGCTCTGATGAATAAAGCATTGGCAGTATTTTATTTCAAGAGAACACAGGATGTCTACAAAAACCGGTGATATTATTACCTAATATCTTGCATTAATGGTTTAAAAAGACACAGTTGGCAATGGGAAAATGACCCAAATTGCTTTTCAAGATTGGTAAAGGAGGCCTATGTTTGTAGGAAGTGCTAAGGAAAAGTTACTGAAAAATGTCCCTGCCTATGCAAATAATTCTTAAGGAGCAAATTTGCATCCCTGAAAAAAATCCAATGATAGTAAAACCATCAACAACTGAAGAATCAGAGGCTGTAATATCTCTTGTATCCTCACCTAACTTTTATAGAACTCTACCACAGAAAGTCACAGGTGGAGATGGATGTGGCTTATTGAAACTTCATCAGGTTGTGACTCAAGTCCAGGATGTGCCCTGTTTCAAGAGCTGATTAACAAAACCCTAGCATCAGGTATGGAGCATTAAAAATGACAAATGGTTTCCACCAAAAGCATATAACACAAGACCAGTTTATTTCTGTTTTCGGGGAGGCAATACACTTCCATCCCTCCAGTAACTACAATAATTTTATATGTCCCTAATGACCCATATTAAACATTTACCATTGAATATTCAGGCAGAGGAGTCAGGTGCAATACTAAATCCTGGGAATATATTCCTAGATGTCAAATGATTTAAAAAAAATACAGAATAAACAAGGTTTTTTCATGGATGAAAATTAGAGATAAAGTTCAAATAATAAAGCAAATAGCATATTAACTTTATTTACACTGATAAAAGTAATTTGATTTACATTTTCCAGTATTTAACCTCTGTTAATGAAGAGTAAATTTCTGTACTTGAGGCTGTGTGTCCTTCTAAGGAGAGAATTTCTCAGCAGGAAATTACTTTTCAGGCATCCTTTATGTCCTCGTTTCTAAGACCATAGATAAAGGGGCTCAGCATGGGAGTGAACATTGTGTCCCTCACGGAAGCTACTGTAGTTGCCCTTGTGTTTTGTGTAGCAGCAGAACTAAGATACACTCCAAGAGTTGATCCATAAAACAAGAACACCACTGAAAGATGAGATCCACAGGTAGAAAATGCTTTATACTTGTCTCTACATGATGAAATGCTCAAAATAGAGCATGCAATCTTAGAGTAAGAGAAAAGGATGCCAGTGAATGGAATACCACCCAGAATTCCACTTGTAATATTCATCCCTAGGTCATTGAGGAAGGGGTCAGAACATGTAAGTTAGATTACTTGAAAAAGTTCTCAAATAAATGAGGAATTTCCAACTCTGTACAAAAAGTCAATTGCAAAACCATTAAGCCATGCAAAAGAGCATTCAGAACATTCAACATCCATGATGCCAGCAGCAGGAGACCACAGAGCCTGGGGTTCATGATGACCATGTAGTGCAGTGGGTGACAGATGGCCACATAGTGGTCCTAGGCCATCACGGTTAAGATGAAGTCATCTAATCCTCCAAAAAACAAGCAAAAGTACATCTGGTGAGGCAGGTTTCATAACTTATAGTTTTGGTCTCTGTCTAGCTGTTCACCAGTATCGTTGGGACAGTGGTGGAGGTGAAACAGATGTCTGCAAAAGACAGGTTAGCAAGTAAGAAGTACATGGGCATGTGCGGTGCGCATCAGAGATGGTGGCCAGGATGATGAGCAGGTTCCCAATGAAAGTGCCCAGGTACATCGTCAGGAACAGAGCAAATAGGAGGGGCTGCACTTCTTTGTCCTCTGAGAGTCACAGGAGGATAAATTCTGAAACACGTGTTTCATTCTCTAATTCCATGTAAGTCATGCAACTGCTGGAACAGAGACCAGAGCAAGGCAGATTTAGGTACATACAGCTCTCAGCAAATTAACATCAATGCTGTGATTTGTATTGCAAGCATATTGACTTCATTATTTCTTATTAATTATGTAGAGATTTAGGGCCGTTTATCTAAAAATGTCAGCGTAAACATGCATTCCTGCTTCTCTTTGATGCTATTGCTAACAAACCATTCTTGTCCATAATTTTCAACTTTTTCCCAAGGCAATATGTTCCACCTCAAATGTTCTTAGGCTTTATTTCAATCAAAAATCATTTGACCAGGTATTTTGCACTATGTGATTAGAATATTGGAACATGGATATTGGTGATGGTAGCACAATATTTTTACTGTCATCAATATTGCTAAATTATACTATGAAAAAGGCTAGAATGGGAAATTTGAGTGGTATACAGATTTCTACAATATCATGTAAAATAATGAAACTTTTTTTCATCTGTATAGCAGAAAGATAAACACTTTTATTATGCCATTTCATCTCCACCTGATTCATACTTTCAACTCAACCCCATTTGCAAGGTCAAGAGGTTAGGGTGTAGATATTTGACAAAATAATTTTAAAGTTTATAAGGAAAATCTAAAGTCCTAGATTATCTAGAGAATACTGAAGAAGAACGAAGTTGTAGAACCAATACTATCTGAGTTCAAGTATAACTATAAAGACACAATGAAGAAACCATGTTGTATTGGTGAAATAGACACATGAACTAATCTGAGAGAACTCAGTGGACACACAAACAGATGTTAAAGAACTAAAAAATAGACCCACACAAATACAGCCAACTGGCCTTTGACAAAGGGGCAAGAACAATTTAATGGAAAAAGTAAGATCTTTTCAACAAATGTTGTGGAACAATGGCATATACAGGTGGAAAACAAAAAAGGAATATAACCAAACACTGTATACATTTCACAAAAATTAACTCAAAATGAATCCTGTACTCAAAATTAAAATGTAAAATATAATACTTCTAGAATAAAACATCCAAGAAAATTTGGTAGCCTGTGCTTTGGTGATCAGTTTTTTAGAAATAGCACCCAAATCATGATCCATGAGAGAAGGACATTTATTAATTGGATTTCATTAAAATATGAAACTTATGCTCTATGATAGATATTGTTAAATGACTTATATTTATATATACAAAGAACCCTTAACACCCATCAATAAGAAAGATAATACCCAATGAAAAAACTGGGCAAAAATTTGAACAGAATCGGAAATGAAGAAGATATGCAGGTGGCAAATAAGTATGTGAAAATAGTTCAACATCATTTGTCATTAGGAAATTGCAAAATTAAACTGCAGTGCTATACCATCACACACCTCTTAGAATACCTGAGGACGTAAACACTGACAATACCATGGGCTATTGATAATGGGGAGCAGGACAGACTCATTCACTGCTAGTGAGAACTCAAAATGATGCCGCCAGGAGACAGTTTGGCAGTATTTAGCCTACTAAACTAAGTCTCAACATTCAGTCAAGAAATTGTGCCCTTAAGTATCCAGCTGATTTGAAAACTTAAATCCATACAAAAACCTATAAATAAAGGTTTTATAGCAGTTGTATGTATAATCTCCAAAATCTGAAAACAACCAAGGTGTTGTTTAAGGTCAATGGATAAGCACACTCAACTATATCTATACAATGGAATATCACTCAGTGATAAAATGAATGTTCCCTCTAGTCACAACAGTCGAGCATCCATCTAACATGAATACTGGTAATTGAAAGAAAGCAGTCTAAGCATCCTGCATACATACAATGTCAATTATATGACTTCCTGGATTTGTCCAAATAATTGAGAAAATGAATGAACACTGTTATTAAGGGATTGGGGAGAGGGAAGGAAAGTTGAATAGGTGAAATAGAAGGCACTTTTTAGAGCAGGGAATATATTCTCTATAATCCTATAATTATAGACATCTGACTTTATGTATTTATTAAACTGAAATTTATAAAACAAAGAGTAATCATTAGTATAATAAAATAAAAGATTAATTGTCAGGATAATAGGAATGCCAGGATGGAACGCAAAATGTGATAAGAAAATCTAATTGTATTACAAACATATGAAACACGCCTACTGAGAGGATGAGGGGAAAAGTGCTGAATTGGTAATACTGGATATGAATGAAGTCTGGAAAATAAAAGTGACAGAAACTGCATAAGTACTTTATTCTAGTGGATAAAGTTTATCTTCTAGGTTAACAATTCTATCACATCTGCACATGTACACTGGAATCAAGCCATTAAGTAGATGATGTCAGGTGAGAAGAATACGTTTTGCAGTGCAGACTGGGTGATTAACCATAAAGAAGGGGAGTATCCTAGAATGTTCTACCTGGTAATGGTTTAGAGTGAGACACATCAGCATGAGTAGGTTAATATAGATAGAGGGTTATATGTGGACATGCTTATGGGTCTGTGTATATGCACATCTTGGCAGGCAAACATATATTTTCTTACTCTTTCTTTGGAGAGTGCCTGATGTCCTAGTAACACCGAACAAACATAGTGTCCGGACCTTTGTTTTAGCACCATTCTTCAATAAAAGTTTCCTTGGAGAAATGGTTGACCCTAGACCTGGAATAGAAATATACAGGAAGAGCCTGGAGCATCTTGTACCACCAGAAATTAAGTAGGTACTAAAATGAAACATTCAATAATCGGGATAAATCCAAGAAACAAAGAGCACCTGTGAAAGATAGTCCATCGCCCAAGCTGAAATAAACCTCACAACAAAATAAATAAAGTAGTATTGTGTCACAACCCAAAGTATAAAATGAATGTCATGAGTCTATAAAGATTTAAAGAAAATATTTAACTTATGAGTAAGAAGACAAAAATCTCCCATGAAAACACATGTAAAGATTTATGTAGATACTGCTGACTCAAGAAGGTGAGTTGATTACTGCTTGTACAGTGTGTCTTCATATATTAATACCTTCCAAAGGTGATATATGGAAAAGCAGGAAAATGAGGAACTTTAAAGTGGGGAAACCTGGCAAGCATTGTTGATGAACACCAACATCTACAGTGAAAAGTGACATTGATGGGATGTGCCCTGGATATGTAATGTAATGACAATAGAATTTTATCTCTGATGTCTTCCTCCATAACCCATAATCCCAATCTAACGATGAGGAGAACATCAAACAAATTCCAACTGAGGGACATTTTACAAAACTCCTTGCAGCACCCCTGAAACATATCCAGGTCATCAAAACAAAGAGAGTTTGTTAAATTGTCATTTATAACACATAGACGTAATGTGGTATTGTGGATGGAAGATGTTCCGAATAAGCAAAAATGAATGTGATTTTCTAAAAACTGTCCCTACTACCCTTGCAATTTTTCTATCAGTCTCACACTGCCTTTTAAAATTATTTATTTATTTATTTATTTATTTATTTATTTATTTATTTATTTATTTATTTTTGCATGAGCAGGCACAGGGAAGCATTCTGCCACTGAGCTACCATTGCACTGCCCCCCACACTGTTTTGTAAAATTAGATTTATGAAGAAAAAATTATTACTGAAATGCAAAATCTAGGAACAAACGCTGAGCTTCATTCCAGATGTGAGTATATGCCTTGGAAAAGAATGTGACTCTGCTGTAAGTCTCAATTCATCTCCCATGAGATCAGAACAGAGATATCAATTACATTTAAGAATTCACAGAATTAAGAAAACATAATGGCTATAACGTGTCTGACATTGTGCATAGCAGTCTTGGAGAATATTTTTATATGCTGTGATTCAACCCCGCCCATACTCATTCCCCAAACCTCCAGGCCCACTGCCACTGTGTAATTTCCAGCCTGCATCACTTCTCCAGGAATTTGACAACAGAAACTGATCCAGAACGGTCCCCAGGGCAAGAATTTTATTGAACATCACCTTCGATAAACCCTGCACTGACTCTCCAATAACTTCAAAAATAAATATCAATCTTGTGGACAAAACTCAGAGCTCTTGGTTATCTGGCTGCTGACAGCCTTCCCAAGATCATGTGGCTTTTCTCACACCCTCCCCACCATTGTTCATCAGATATTAAGAACTACTGTTAAACGTGAACTGCGCCCTACTAATACTATCAATTGCACATTTGATTCCCTGTCTTCTTTTCTTGGTGGGTTTATATCCCCTTCTCCCTTAGTATTGTTAATATAAGCAAAATATAACCCCCCTGCCAGGCTCAGTATAATTCCCAGCACCCTTGGGAAGCCATCACGAGCCTCCACAGATGAGTGCAAATTTGGATCCACTTCACCAGGACTTCAGTTTCCACCTCAGGATGTTGCATGTGCTCATTTCTATGTTGGTTGCCATATTTAGATGTAATCTCTTTGAAATAAAGAACATGTCTTACTCATTCATTTATTCTGAGAGTAACACTTAGTGCCTACCATGAAGGGATTAATGAAAGGATTTGTATTGAAAGATTTAAGAAGAAATTGATGACTGTGGTTAACAAGATACTTCGTGAAGGAAGCCCATGAGTGTGAGCTAACATTAGATGAAAGAGATACGGGAAAGAAGATGATTTAGTGTATTCATCAACTCCCTCAACAATAAGCTTTTTACCTGGGTAGGACTTTGGACAATTATCTCTCTGTGTTATCCTTGTTGATGCCCCTAAATTTACTCTCAATAAATGGGTTCCTGGACTCAATGTATTTCCTACACTCATGACCAGACTCTATGACTCACCCAGAAATGATCAAAAATGATTATGAGTTCACCAATGCTGAGTCTTTCATGAATGATGGATGAACTTGGGAGATCTGCTCCCAAGAAGGGCAAGAAGATGTAAATACTCATGAGGTCTCTAGATGTTAAAATTATGTTTCCATCTCAGGAGAGATTGGTAGCCTGAGACAGTGTAGACAAAGCATTTATGTTTCCATGCTTTCATAAATTTAATTTCAATGAACCTCATTAATGAAGTATTCTTTTGTCTCTCTACTCCCTAAGATATTTAGCTCTCTGGAGGGAAAAATGAAACACAATGCAAACTTGGGGCTATTTTTAATCCTTGGGTGAAACATTTGGAGATTCTTGTTCATCTCTTATCCCATTAGACTCTCGCCTCTCTTTAGCTGTGGGGTCTAGTAGTGAAAGTTTTCTCATAATGATTTCCCTATCACTGATTCAGTTTAGAGATCCTGGGAGCACTAAAATATCCATTGTCTCTGATTTCTGTCTTCTGATATTTGATCTGACTTATGGGGCTGCCCTCTCTCAACAATACTTCTGCTTCTTTCACTGCTTTCCCTTTCTTCCCAATAGTTAGCAATATTTGTTCTACTGATTTAACTAGTTATTTTCAGTCATTCAAAAATATGTATACAGCAATACTATATGGTATTCATTAAACTACAGTCTGAGAATGAAAAAAAGAGTAATATAATGTGTCTGTTGTCAAACAGCAAAGAGTCATGGAAATAAATAGATATGGTCCCTGAGGGTGGTATTGAAGTCTTGGTGAAGTGTAATGCTCTGTGAATGAGGATCAGATTTTGCATTTCTGCTAAAAGGAAGCCTGGAACTCTGATAGGGTTGAACAAAAAGATTTGAAACAATGAAATGATACAAGACAGAACTGTGGGGGATAAAAGGACAATAGAAGAGATTAAAAATCTAGAGGAACATGGCTACATATTTTGAACTTGAGGTAGAAAGGATTGGTAAACAAGAAGATATGATATAGAAATTTAAAGACTGGAGACATAGGTAAAAGATGGAAAAACTGGAGCTGGGTCTCAGGGAAATGAATTAAATCATGAAGAGCATAAACATATGTGCATGGGTGTTCCAGATGATAAGAAAATTGGAAAGGGCCAGAAAGAACACTTGAGGAAGTTTTGGAAGAAATTCCCCAAGTCTTAGGAAAAACATACATGCAAATACCAAGGAAGCACAACATATTCAAAACTGAATGAATTCTAATAGGCTTAAACCTGTACAAACGCTAACAAGAATGACAAATGTCAAAGATGAAGAGTGAATCCTGAAAGCAGTTGGAGAAAAGCAATTCTTCACATACAAAGAGACTGTAATAAAATTATGTACCAATTTCTCATCAGAATCCATTGAGGTAAGAAGGCTATAGTATGATATATTTCTCTCTGAAGGAGAAAAATGCCAGCCAACAATTATTTAACTGGAAAAACTATCCTTCACACATATGTGCAGTTTAAATAGGTAAACAAGAAATATTTCTCCTTCAAAAAATAGTAAAGAGAGTTCTGCAGGCTGAAAGGAAATGAGAGGAGAGAGAAGCTTGGAAGAGAGCATAGAAAGTAAGTGTAGTTAAGAGGATAAAAAAAGGCAAATATAAGGATGACTTGTGTGCTAGTTTGCTAGCTGCTGGAATGCAACACACCAGAGATGGATAGGCTTTTAATAAAAGGGGATTTATTTTGTTAGTTCTTCAGAGGAAAGGCAGCTAACTTTCCACTGAGGTTCTTTCTTACGTGGGAAGGCACAGGATGGTCTCTGCTGGCCTTCTCTCCAGGCCCCTGGGTTCCAACAACTTTCCCCAGGGTGACTTCTTTCTGCATCTCCAAAGGCGTGGGCTGAGCTGCGAGTGCTGAGATGAGGAATGCCGAGCTGCTTAGGCTGTGCTACATTGAGGTCTCTCATTTAAGCATCAGCCAATTAAGTCAAATGTCCTTCATTGCAACAGGCACACCTCCTAGCTGACTGCAGATGTAAATCAGCAGCAGATGAGGTTCACGTACCATTGGCTCATGTCCATAGCAATAAAACTAGGTATGCTAACCTGGATAAGTTGACAACTGAATCTAACTACCACAACTTGCAGAATTAAAAGATAAAATATTCGATGTAATTGTTACCTCTAGAGTAATAACACAGTGCGAATGGATTAATGCACTCATCAAAAGATGCAGATTGTCAGAATGCATGAAATATATGATCTATCTAAAGGCTTTCCTTAGACCAAAGGCAACAAAGAGATTGACAGTGAAGGCTTGGGAAAACATGTTCCACACAAACTGTAACCAAAAAAGAGTAGGGCAGCTCTCCTAATATTTGACAAAATAGACTCTAAATGCAAAACTGTAATAAGAGAGAAATAGGACACATTATATTAATGCAAGGGACAATTCCCCACAAAGAAATTGCAATCATAGATGTTTATTATCCTAACCAGAGAACAATAAATACATAAGGTCCATAACTAGCAAACTGCAGTGAGAAATAGACATCCGTTTAATAATTCTTGGATATTTCAATGCACCAATCTCATCAATATATGAAATATCAAATCAGAGTATAAATAAGGAAACCAAAAACTTGAATAATATAATAAATCAACTAGATTTGACAGACATATAGAGAACAATGGACACCCAAGCAGCAGGATATATATTTTTCTCAAGGTCCCATGATCATTCTCCAAGATGGATCCCATGTTGCATTGCAAAACAGGTTTTAGTATATTTAAAAAAATTGAAATGATCTAAAGTGCTTTATCTGACTGCAACATATTTAATAGGGAAATCAATAAAGAGCAGAAGAACTGGAAAATTCACAAACTTGTAGAGGTTAGGCAGGACTCACAAGCAATCTATGGGTCAAATAAGAAATCAAAAGTGAAATCAGTAAATACTTGAGAATATATGCAACCAAAAACACATATCAAAATAGATGTGATTCAGTGAAAGCAGTGCTGAGAGGGATATTTATGACCCCAAATTCCTGTGTTATGAATGAAGAAAGAGCTAAAACCAATGATTTAATTTAACACCTGGGAGAACTAGAAAAAAAGAATGGGAAATGAATCCTAACCAACAGAAGCTCATAGATCACCATGGGCTATTATGAATTAATCTGTATAAACTGGGCTATGCATTAAAGAAGAGATTCAATATACAGCTACTCTACACTAAAATCTTCTATTAAAGGGAGAATCTGATTGCCAGAGTTACCTATCAAAATATTTAAATGACCACATTTCACTATGAATTTGAAGATACATAAAGAAACAGGAAGACACGACCCATTCAAAGGAAAAAATAAATGCAACCTCAGATGTGCTGAAACTGACAGAAATAATCAAAGACATCAAATGAACTCTTCTATATAGGTTCACTGAACTAAGGGAGAACATGAACATAGAACTCAAGGAAATCAAGAAGAAGATGCATAAATAAAGGGAAGAATTAGTCATTTTGAAAAGGCAGTTTGGTACTTCCTCAGGAAGTTCAGTATAGAATTGCCATATGATTCAGCAATCCCAATTCTATGAAGATATTCAGAGGACCTGAAAGCATGGACATCAATGGACATTTGCACAGCAATATTTACAGTGGCATAGTGGTGGAAACATCCCAAGTGTCTATCAACGGACAGGAGGCTAAAGAAACTGTACTACATACATATGACGGATACCAGGCAGCTGTAAGACAGAATAAATTCATGAAGCATGCCACAACGTGGAAGAATCTTGAGGATTTTTTTTGCACAAAATAAGACAGAAACAAAAGGACAATCACTGTAGTGTCTCGCTAATATAAACTAACTATAATGAGCAAACTCTGAGAGTTGAAGTTGAGGAATACAGGTTATGAAGAGAAAGAGGGCTGAATTTGCACACTTGATGCTGAAGGAGTAGAGGATATTCAACAAGATTGATAGTCAAAACCAACAAATGGACACCACAATTGTATGTAATGGTTGCACAATATTGCAAGTATAATGAATAAAGCTGAATGTGAGTATGATTGAAAGTGGAAGTCTAGTGGCTTATATGACAGCAGAAAGAAAGATAGAGGATAAAAGCTGGACTGTATATCTTAGCAATACCTAGAAAATTTTTACATGAGGGAAAATAAATTAATTTCACCATTGCAAGGTGTTAGGAAATGGGATGGCCTATGGAAAAGTTGCAATTAATGCAGACTAGGATATAGTTATTAATAACTTTGTAATATCTTTAATTAATTGTTAGAAAAAGCAATATACCCAAGCAAAATGTCAACAGAGGGATATATAAGGTGGGTTTTGGAATTCTTGTTGTAATTTCCTTATGTTTCTCTTCTTTCTTGGCAAAAGAATTGGAAATGTTCTCATATAGAATGTGGCAGTGAAAGCATAAACATGTGAATATAGTGGAACCCACTGTTTGTTTACTTAGGATGAATTATATAGTGTTTTGATAAACCTTTTGAAGACAAACAGAAAGATACAAGAGCTAGATAAAATGTGGAGAGAGAGATGTGTGTGTTCACTATTATTAGGGAAGTAGAATGGTGCAGCCCCTCTGGAGGGCAGTGTAGTGGCTCCCCAGGAGGCCAAATATACAGTTGCCATAGGATCCCACAACCCTGTTATTAGGTATTTATGTGGAAGAACTGAAAAGAAGAATTTGAATAGACATTTGGACACTGGTATTTATGGTGGTGGTTTTCCTGATTTGTAATGGATGGTCATGGCCGAAGGGTACATAGACTGATAAGCAGAAGGAAGGTCAAACTGGTCTAACATCCAATGGAACCTGGAGCAGCTTGAAGAAGGAATGAAGTAGTGAGGCGTGCAACTAAGTTAATGAACTTTGAGAACAGTATGTGGACTAAAATAAGCCAGGAACAAAAAGACAGATATTATAACACTTCACTAATATGGACTAACTATGATGTGCAAACTCAGAGAGTTGACCTCTAGAGCATAGATTTTCAGAAGAAGGCCTACTGCAAAAGCTCCTAGATTGTAAGCTTTTATAACAGTCACATCTATTCCTGAGTTTTAACTGTTATTTCTAAATTCTTAAGTGTTGAGTTCATTGTGTATTACCTGATCCTTCCCTGGAAATTTTGGTATCTGTGCAACACCAAAGACTGAGAGAGATCTGAAACTATGTAAGTTAATATTACCCCATACAGCAATTGTTACAAAAGCTGAAAAAGAGACAGACTTCAATTAGAGGTATGGAGGAAGCTCATCTGGTCAGGACTAAGGTAAATCAGACTAAGGGTAAAGGATGATAATAACTGAAATTTAAAACATTAACTTCCATATGATCCCAAAGGAAGAGCTGTTTATTTGGCACAAAATTTATATTTTCAACAGCACAGTACCTAATTTAACTTGCATGGTCAGTTTACTCAGTAATCCATCATCTCATGGAATCTTAATAGTGAGTGGAATCTTGTTGGTTTGTACCAGTTAGTGTGATGTCTTGATACATCCCAGTGTAATCTGAGGAGAACATAAAAAAGATTTGCAAAGTCCCCTTGAAGCACTGGGCAAAAACATGGAAATATTAAGTCTCTCCACATAGGAAAGACCTGATATTGTCACAAGCATTGGGTAGTACCAATCTAATAGGCCAAGACCTCGATCTTGGGGTTTGCCCTTTTGAAACATATTCCTGCAAAGAAGCTAAGGCTGCTTATAATTATGCCTAAGAGTCACATGGAAGGAACTTCTTTTGTTGTTCTTTTGTTTTAAGAAATCTTAAGACTTCTTTAAGATTTATCCACAGGCAAACTCACTGCCTTCCCTTAGATGGGACATGACTCCCAGTGCTATAAAATTCCCTGGTCAAATGGAACATAATTCCTGGGAATGAGCCTGGTCATAGCATCATAGGATTGAGAAAGACTTCGTGACCCAAAGGGGGAAGAGAAATGGAGCAAAATGAAGACTTCAAGTACAGTCAAGATGTCGTTCTAGAGGTTATTCTTATGCATGAAATAGATATTACTATTCATTACCTTTTTAGGTATTGGAAAACCTAGAGGGAAATACCTGAAACAAAATGTAGTCGGGTCTTGAAGATGATTGTATAATATGCGGTTTTATGATGTGAGGATTGATTGTGAAAACGTTGTGACTGATAATACCTTTATCCAGGTTATGGACAGATGAGCAAGAGCATAAAGACAAAAATAAATAATAAGGGGTAAAGGGGAGGGGCGTTTTGGATGTTCTCTTTTACTTTTATTTTTACTCTTATTTTTATTGCTTATGGAGTAATAAAAATGTGCAAAAATTGGCTGTGATGATCTGTGCCCAGCTAAACGATGATACCGTGAACACTGATTGTATGCCTCCGATGATTATATGGTATGTGAATATGTGAAAATAAAATTGCATTTAAAATAGAAAAAACTGAACGATTCAAGTGCTGGAGAAAATGTGGAGAAAATGTGGAGAAACTCTAGGGAAGTAGAATGGTGCATCCCCTCTGGAGGGCAGTGTGCTGGTTCCATTGGAGGCTAAGTATAGGGTTACCATATAATCCTGAAAACCCAGTAGTAGGTATAGAGGTGGAAGAACTGAAAGCAGGGTCATAAATACACATTTACACACTGATGTTCACGACAGCAATATTCATGGTTGTCAATGGATGGAGGTAGCCAAAGGGTATATTGACTAAGGAATAGAAGGGAAAACTGTGGTGCATACATATAATGGAACATTGAGGAGCTTCAAGAAGGAATGAGGTTGTAAAGCATGCAACAAAGTGAGTGAAACTTGAGGACATAACGTTGAATGAAATAAGGCAGGAATTGAAGGACAAATATTATATGGTGTCTGTCCTGGTTTGAAAGAATGCTGTACCCTAGAAAAGCCATGTTTTAATCTTGATCCAACTCATGGAGGCAACACTTTCTTTTTATTTCTGAATAGGGAGAGAGATCTTGTTTTTCTGTGCAAGTTAACATAATACCAGGATACATTCCATAGCATTTTGGACAGAAAATCAAAAAGAGTTTGTAAAGTCCCCTTGAGGGACTGGGGGGAAATGTTGATTTATCTTCTCCATCTGTGGAATTCCTAATATTATCTCAATCTTAAGGCATGTCCTTACGAAAGTTATTTCTGCAATGGTGATGCTAAGCCTACTTATAATTATGCCTAAGGTTCACCCTCAGAGAATCTCTTTTGTTGCTCTGTTAGGGCCTCTCTTTGAGCCAAACTCTGCAAAAAACTCACTTTCCTCCCCACCATTGGAGTATTACTCTTATCAGTGTGTCTCCCTGGGAACATAGGGATGAGCCTGGCCCCATCATCATGGGATTGGAAACACCTTGTTGACCAAAATGAGGAAAAGAAATGAGGCAAAATTCAGTTTCAGTGGTCAGTCAAGAGATTTCAAATAGAGTCTAGTTGTCATGTTGCAAGTTACTCTTATACAGACTTCAACCAGGTGTTAAATATTGTCATAGTATACCAAGCCAACACCAAAAGTATTCCTTAAAATCCTAAAGGAAACCCTGGATTCTTACTGAGAATCTATAAATTTTCTTCTTATTATGTTTTTTTCAGAAATAATAGGAATCCAAATTGCTGCTATCCCAGCTAAGCTCTGAAACTCAGAGGTCACGGTTTCTCAAAGGACGTCAACCAGTTTCTTTCCTTACCCAGTAAGGTCAATACCCTTTTCCTGCATGAAGATAAAATGGTCATTGCCAAGAAATCCCTGAAGATGGAGAGCATGATCAAATGAGAGTGGGTGATGTAACTGGAAATTAGAATTTAACAAACGATTGTGACTACTGACTCATATAGATAAGTCACAACTTTTTTCTTTTCTAGTATGATAGACTTGCCAGAAGGAAGTACCTGAAACTGCAGTTATCCATTAGCCTTGTTATTTGATAATGATTGCAATATAGAGCTTTCTTCAAGTGACCATTTCCGTGTAAAAACTTTGAGTCTGACATTCCCTCTATCCAGGGTATGGTAGATAAGAATTAAAATAAAGACATGTGTATAAAATAATAATAATTCTAGATTGGGACTATGGCAGGAAATACTCATCGGTAGACTGTGGACAATCATTATAGTACTACTTTGTTAATTTTTCATCAATTGTTAAAAGTGTTAATTACTGTTAACCAAGAAGTAGAGTTACAAAAAATGTGTTATCATCCACTGCAACAAACTCTCCAAAGCCATGCAAGTGTTGATGGTGGGGTGGTATATATGAATCTGCATTTTATGCATAATTTTTCTTTAAACAAAGATGATTAGTAAAATAAAAATGAGTCAAATAGAGCATTGATGGTTGAAATATACTTTTATGAAAATTTAAAATTTCCCTGAAGTGGATCTCAAAGAAAATTGGCTGCAATAGAAACCAAAGTGGAATCCAGAAAAAGACATTGGACAATAAAATAAATTTATGTTTGTAGATTTTCCTTAATTCCTGCAGCTATTGCAGGAATTGCATTCCCTGCCATCATATTTCTTCCCTAGAGCACAAATGAACTTCTCTGGTTAATTCAAATGATTCTTTTGTTCCACTGACTCTGTTTCCATCCAAGGTAACAGATAAAAGTAAAATATCTGCATTCTGGAAACTCAAGGAGATGAAACAGATAAATAATCTGAGTTTGTATATTTATCTCAGAGCTTGAAGGATGCTTCCAATAATTCTAAGGAGGGTGATCTGAAGTTGGGGGGGAAATGAGAATGTTGATACTGGTGGAAGACCACTATGAGATGTTTTCCAAGACCCTCTCATCTAAGATTGGAACTCTGCCATTTGCTTGTCTTTGAAACTCAGCTCCTGGCAAGGGTGGAAAGAGTCATTCCTCTTATGTATCACATACATGACCTTTGACACTGGCTACAGTTTTATGGTGCATTCTTAGTGGTGAGGGCTCTGTTACTGCTTTCTACAGTGTATGAATTTAAATCATGTTTCCTGTTTTTGACAGTGTTTATTCTGACTTCTCCTACTCTTGACAATTAATCTTCCAACAGAAAGCATGCATCTCTTTTGTATGCCTTAACATTGCATGGCAAAGTAGTAGTGAATAATTATTGGATGT
>PVIY010011532.1:0-65004 GCA_004026745.1 Myrmecophaga tridactyla
GTCTGCTGCAATGAGTGACGTTTGACTTAATTGGCTGGTGCTTAAATGAGAGAACGCAATGTAGCACAGCCTAAGCAGCTCGGCATTCCTCATCTCAGCACTTGCAGCTCAGCCCAGGCCTTTGGAGATGGAGAAAGAAGTCACCCCGGGGAAAGTTGTTGGAACCCAGGGGCCTGGAGAGAAGACCAGCAGAGACCATTGTGTGCCTTCCACGTAAGAAAGAGCCTCAGTGGAAAGTTAGCTGCCTTTCCTCTGAAGAACAAACAAAATAAATCCCCTTTTATTAAAAGCCAATCCATCTCTGGTGTGTTGCATTCCAGCAGCTAGCAAAATAGAACAGCCATCTTCCTTTTTCATCTCCAAAGGTATCTGGTTGCATAGGCTCTCGTGTCTCTGGTTGCTCTAAAGCTTTTACCAAAATTGTTCCCTCTTAAGGGGCTCCAGTAAGCAATGCTACCTTGAGTGGGTGTTGACACATCTCCATGGAAACCACCTCATCAAAAGTTACTGCCCTCAGAGAAAGACCAAAAGTGATGATGGAGTTATAATGAGAACGTAGGGTTTAACAAACGAGTATGCTTGCTGAATCATTATATTGATATTTCTTTTAGTCTCCAGTATCTTATAGCAGCTAGAAGTAAAAACCTAAAGTTGGGAATTGTAACCCATACTAAACTCTGAAATCTGTTCTACAACTAATTGTTGCGCTGTGCCTTGAAATTTATTGCTTTTTTTGTATATAGTTATTTTTCACAAAAAAGAAAAAAAGGTCGATTGTGATGACAAAAAAATATTTATTCCCTTTAGCCTCCAATGTTCTGGAGCAGCTAGAAGGAATAATCTGAGACGATGGTATGGTAGCCCATGACAAACTCTGGGATTTGTCCTGTAACTACCTGTTGAAGAGTGCTTTGAAAACTATGGCTTTTTTCTTTCTCCGCTTGTATATATGTTATATTATACAATAAAAAAATTAAAAAAAAAAGTTACTGCCCACAATTGGGTGGATCATATCTCTGTGGAAACAATAAAAAAGATTCCACCCAGCAATATTGAATGAGGATTAAATGACATGGCTTTTCTGGGGTCCACAACAGATTCAAATCAGCACACTGCCCTATCCTTCGATTAGCAAGTGCTCTTTTTAATAGGATTCGAGAAAGACATAATCAAGAAATGGCTCATATTTTACAACTTGCACCAGTTGTCAAAGATACTGAGAGAGTCCCGCATCACTCATCTGTCGCAGGAGTCCACAGCGTATTCCGACACGTACTGGTCTGGATGGTTGAAATCCAGAAGCTCCAGGGCTTCCTGGGGCTGGGGGTGGGGGCAGCTCAGGCCGTATCTGAAGAAGCGCCTGAAGCTGAGCAATGTCCTCAAGTTTATTCCATCTGATAGACAGCAGTAATTCTGGCAGTGACCGTGGAAAATTCTCTCTGCAGTCTTGCCACAAAGTGGCAAGATCCATTTCATTCTCACACGGTTGAGATAAGGGATCCCTGCTCAAGATATCTTTCAGTACAGCAAGAAACTTTTTTCCACCTCAACTTGATACATTAGCACTGTCACAGCTTGCGATCTCAGCTGCCTTTTCAATAATCTTATCAAAGGGAGAGTAATAATAAGGTTGCTTTTTATTCTCTGAGAATTTAATATGCAAAGCTGTTGCATTTTCAGTATATGGACTTGTTTGAACAGTTCTCACTGGATTCAACATTTCTTCAACTTCATCAGGAAATGAAGACCAGCTGTGAAATATTATATCTCCAGAACTCAGCTGTCCTTTAAAGAAAAAAAATCATTGTATTTAACCATGCTACAGATAATGCACTTTTCCAGCTTTCCTGATGGTCTGTTATTTAGAGGGATTAATAGTTTTAGCTGACTTCTTTGTTTTCTCCTTATCCAAAACTGCATAAACAGCAAAACACAATCAAGCCATCCTTGGCAGATCACAAATATTAATAACAAATTCCAGCGGTTCATTCCAAATGTGATCATCTTTTCGTGATATATCTGAGTTTACGACAGTTTTACAAAGGAGCTTAGTACCATGAAATAGACCAACCCTGATGTGAACTTTTTACAATTTCTTCTGTGTTATTTCCCTCAACCAAGACAAAATGGAAAGGATGATTAATTTCCTAACATGAGGCATAATTCATGCTTTCTTTGGTGGTAAAGGAAGAAGGTTAGGCGAATTTTGATTGATGGCAGCATCTGTAGCAATCATTTCCTGTTCATATATCTTCTTGATCTTGCAGCATTCCTCGAGTGTAAAAGGTGGCAGAGTCTTGTTCATTACACAGTTTTGGATATACTGAAACTGAATTAGTGGATGATCACTAAACACGTATTCCACTCTTCCACTGACTTGGAATACATTGTCACAGGGGCTGGTTTAATCTTCTTTTCCATGAATAGTCACACGTTTTTAATTGCCAACCAGTTTATTTTGATAGGATTCATATTGGGAGAAACTTGAAGGCTAAGCACATCCTGACAAAAAGAAAAAATTTTCAAAGTGAACAACCACAATGAGTTTTCCTCCATTAAAGCGTATCTTCTAAGTTTTCAGGGATGGATGGTTCGTGCTGTAGTAGATGTGTCTGCTTTAGCCAGTCCATCCAAGACAATGCCACAAGTGACTGCATCTTTTCCTCACTGAATTTGTGCAGTTTTCTTCAGAACTCATTCACTTCAGGATCCTCCAAGGCATCAAATTCACAGACCTTTTCCTCTAAGGACTCCAATTTTTGAGTCTAACATTTCCCCTGGGTCACAACTTCCTGTCAGAAGAAAAGGTCTGACATCACAGAGTCTTCTTGTTTCATCGTCTGGTTCCTCACACACAGCAGTTTTGATTCACACATACAAACATATAGGACTTGGTTTCCGTAAGGAGGTTAAACATTGGGTAACTGGGAACTTGTTTCCATAACATCTGTTTGATATGAGAAATGGTCGCTTCTCCAGGTACCTCCAACTGGATATATTTCCCAGTGGGCAAAAGGAAATCCACAAGCATGGAGCCATCCGATGCGATCTGAGAATCCACTGCCCAGACGTCAAGGATGTGTGCCACAGCGGGAGGTATTAGGGACTTGCAGCACATTCAGAACCAAGGGGCCTTGGGAGATAAACCAAGGGGCCCTGGGAGTCCGTCTCCCGCCGCTGGATGCGACAGGCTGCATGGGACGGGAGGGACCCTGACCGGCCGGCTGCGGCGGGGCCGCGCTCTCTGCGAGGGAGCATCGTCTCCCACCCGCGTGTGCTCGGACCAGGGCGGGAGGAAGTCGGTGGCGGAGCTTGCTGGGGCCGTCGAGGAGCCCGAGCAGACGGCGGAAGAACAGCCCTGGCGGGGGCGCTCGCGCTCTCTGCAGTCGCCTCCGCAGCCGTCTGCACCGCGCCGCTTCCTAGTGGCAGCGAAGTCGCCGGGAAAGGCCCAGCGGGGGCCGCCCGAGAAGCTCAGGGTCGTCCCCGGGCCGCCGGGGCCCCGCCCGCTCCGGGTCGCCGCTGCAGCCGCCGTTCCTCCCGGGCATTTTCCCCGCGTGCCACGGGCACGGCGGGCGGCAGGCGGCACAGTTAGCCCGGGCGCACCTGTGGGGCTTCGTCAAGAAGCAGAAGGGAACACGGCGTCCGAGCCCGCGAGGGTTTGCGCTGCCCTCCGCAAAGGCGTCCTCGCCGGTCACCTCGCCGTGTGGACGAAACGGGCAGAACGGCCGAAGGCAATGCCAGGTCTCCCCAGCACATCAGGACAGCTGCGGGTGTGGTCCGTCCACGGGGCGTGGCGATGTACGTGCGCCGCTCAGGGGTGGCTCTTGGAGCTCAAAGACCAGCTCAAAATGTGGGAACTCAAAATGCGCCCCCCCCCCATTTTTGTCTTTTAGGAAAACAGATGGCATTAGTGAATTTTAAAAGGTGAGGGTTTTCATGGAAGACTCTTTCAGATTAGAAGAAATACCACCAGGTGCTCTGCGGCCTCCCGCCCGCTGCAGACTCCGGGTGTTCTCACCTCTCCCAGCCACGCCCCGCCCCGCACTCACTCACTCAGCGTCTTTTTGGATTATAAGATTATTATTTCCTGCTCAGTTTACATTGGAAACTTTGGATTTCTTTGGTTTTGTTTATAAGGAATAACAAAACTTCCTAGAACCCTTAATAAAAGGCTACTTTTCAAAAAAAAAAAAAAGCCACAAAGCTTGCTGTTTTTATAAAAATTCAGCCATTTTCTTGACGCAACGCTCCCAGGATTGCTGCAACCTCTTCTAGGTTTTCCCCTGCAATGACAGTGCTCATGAGAAACAATCTAATAGTTCTCACTAGGACACAGATTTTTCTTTTTATATTTGTTCTCCTCTAAAAGGAATCATTATTCCTAGGAGCATGGCCGATTCTATGTTGGAGCAGGAGAACTTAAGATGGGCCTGGGACGTCTTATTGCTAGAGAGCAGGAATGCATCCAAGAATTCTGAGAGGTGATGAAGAAATAAGAGACACCTTAAAAGACTCCTACCACCCAAACTGTGATAATGTGAGCATCAGAATTGAAACACCATCAGTTTAGCAAGGCAAGGTGAGTCCTGAAAAATCATGACTATATAAGTATGTTCAGAAAAGGAAGAAAAGGATATTTTTTCTTTACATATGACGAGTACTGTATTCAGATTGTTTCCCCCCAGATTAAAAAATAATGTGTTCACATTTATTGTATGTACATTCTCAAAATAGGTAGAAGCATTTGCATGCTCAAAGGCTGATATAGTGACTGTCAGCAAGGCTCTTAAAAGTACCAGTTCCACCATAAGTACATGGAACCTTGAGATTTTGTAGGTTTGTCCAGAGTGATGCCTCAGTAAATCCCAGAAGGATTTGAACAGTGAATAAAAAAGTATTTGTAAAGTCCCCCTTGGGGGAATGGTGAGAAAAGGGGAAAATTCAACTTCCCCAAGTGGAGAATTCTTGATATTCTCACAAGCAGTGGGGACAACCAAAGCAATATGCTGAGGCCCCAATCTTGGGGTTTATTCATATGAAACTTAACCCCGCAAAGGATAGGCTAAGCCTACTTAAAATTAATCCTGAGAGTCACCCCCAAGAGAGCCTCTTTTGTTGCTCGGATGTGGCCTTTCTGTCTCAGCCAACACAACAAGCAAACTCGCTGCCCTCCCCCTGCCTCCGTGGGACATGACTCCCAGGGGTGTGGACCTTCTTGGCAACGTGGGACAGGAATCCTAGAATGAGCCGGGACTCAGCAGCAAGGGATTGGGAAAACCTCAACCAAAAGGGGGAAGAGAGAAATGAGATAAAGTAAAGTGTCAATGGCTGAGAGATTCCAAACAGAGTCGAGAGGTTATCCTGGAGGTTATTCTTACGCATTAAATAGATATCACCTTATTAGTCAAGATGTAATGGAGAGGCTGGAGGGAACTGCCTGAAAATGTAGAGCTGTGTTCCAGTAGCCATGTTTCTTGAAGATGATTGTATAATGATATAGCTTACACAGTGTGACTGTGTGATTGTGAAAACCTTGTGTCTGATGCTCCTTTTATCTACCTTATCAACAGATGAGTAAAACACATGGAATAAAGATGAATAATAGGGGGAATAAATGGTAAAATAAATTTAGTAGATTGAAATGCTAGTGATCAATGAAAGGGAGGGGTAAGGGGTATAGTATGTATGAATTTTTTTCTGTTTCCTTTTTATTTTTTTTCAGAATTGATGCAAATGTTCTAAGAAATGATCATGATGATGAATATGCAACTATGTGACAAAATAAAAGAAAAAAGAATGGTCATATTGTGTGTTGATTGGTTTTATCAATAAAAATAAAAAAAAAGTGCCGGTTCCACAATTGGAGTGTTTGTTTATTGATTGTCTGAGTGAGTTGGTGAGTCAGCTGTTGTTGTCTTCCATTGAAGACTTCTCAATCCTGTTTTGAGTTGGAACTCAAACTATAATTCTCCTTTGCCAGCTGGTTTTCTGTTGGACTCTGTCAATAGGGACCCTGGAGGGAGACTGGAAGGCTGGCAAAGGGAGACAGGACACACTGCTTCCCGTATGCTCCCATGCCCTGTGAGCTTGGTTCTAGTTGGGTCCAGTAGCAGCCATGGGTTCAAGTTTGCAGTTTTTCCCATTCCCAGAATCAATCTCATGAGGCCTCCTTAGAGACATCTGGACCAGTTTTTCACTTCCTTAGTGAGACCCTCTCCTTTGTGTCAGAAAAGAAGATATACTCAATCTCACTGTTAAAAAATGTCACACATGGGCAGGCCACAGTGACCCAGCAGGCAGAGTTCTCACCTGCCATGCTGGAGACCGGGATTTGATTCCCAGTGCCTGCCCATGCAAAAAAAAAAAAAAAAAAAGTCACACACAGCGGTGCAAGGGTTGCTCAAGTGTAGGATTATCACCTGCCATGTGGGAGAACCGGGTTCATTTCCCAGACCCTGCACTTCCCAAGAGAAAAAAAAAGTCACACATACATTTTAGTTAGGTTAGAATGGATACCTGATTAACCAAGTGTGCTGGTTTGAAAGTATTATGTACCCTAGAAAAGCCATGTTTTAATCCTGACCGAAACTTGTTGGAGCAACCGTTTCTTTAAATCCTGATTCAATACCACAAGTTGATTAGATTAGATCCATGAAAATGTGACATACCCAATTGTGGGTGTGACCTTTGATTAGAGGGAGATATGACTCCACCCATTCCAGCTAGGTCTTGATTAAGTTTATTGTAATGCTTTCAAAAGGGAAACATTTTGGAGGGAATCAGAAATGACAGAAGCCTCATAGCTGACAGCAGCTTCGCAGCAGAGCTGACACAGATACGGACACGTAGACAACAGAGACACAGATGTTTGGAGATGCTTGGAGCCCAGCAGATGTCACCATGAGATGTTAAGCAAGCCAGAATCTGGAGAGAGCCAAGGGAAGCCAAGAGATGAAAGCCAGCCCTGGAGAAGCAAAGTGAGGAACCCCCACAGGAACAGAGGCTGAAAGCAATGGAGCCCAGGAGCAAGGGATCAGCAGATGCCAGCCACATGCCTTCCCAGCTGACAGAGTGTTCCTGACCCATCAGCCTTCCTTGAATGAAGGTAACCTCTAGTTGGTGCCTTAATTTGGACACTTTCACTTCCTTAGAACTGTAAATTTGTAACGTATTAAATTCCCCCTTTTAAAAGCTGTACCAGTTCTGGTGTATCACATTCTGGCAGCTTGCAAACTAATATACCAATCAATGTTAAGAAAGAAACTGCTAACTTATCCCATAATGAAGATTCAGACATTTGACTTGTGCCAGTGACTTACTGAAGGAAAAAACAGGTTAAAATTTGCTTAAGTTTTCAAAATAGTACTGCTGATAATATTTGGCAAATAAAAAAATACAAAAAGTTAATGGTATCCTAAAAATAAGTCTTCATGGTGCTAGATAAGGCCACTTAAGTAGTGAGTGTGAAAATAGAATTTTTGACTCAGCCAATGAATGCTGAAGACATGTTGAGTGAAATAAGCCAGACACAAAAAGACGACTATTGTATGATCTCACTTATATGAAATAACCTAGAATAATCAAATTCATAGAGATAGATAGTAGATTACAGGTTACCAGGGACTGGGGGATGAAGGCAATGGGGAGGTATTGCTTAATGGGTACAGAGTTTCTGTTTGAGGTTATGAAAAAGTTTGGGTAACACACGCAGTTGGTAGCACAGTTTTGTGAACTTCATTAATACCACTGAATTGTACACTTGAAAGTGGTTAGGATGGGAAACTTTGAGGTGTATATATAGTACTACAATAAAAAGTTGAAAGAAAAATGAAAAGAACCATAGGTCACAAGCCTCAGGCTATTTAATGAGAAACCTTAAGAATTGAATAATAGAGAAATAGTTTAAGAATTTAAAATACTAGAGTGATCATCAAACTTCAGAAAAATAAGGGACAGAGGATTAGAGAATGTTTACATTTTGCTTAGCTAAAGTACACAGAGAGAGCTG
This sequence comes from Myrmecophaga tridactyla, assembly GCA_004026745.1. Lineage (NCBI taxonomy): Eukaryota > Metazoa > Chordata > Mammalia > Pilosa > Myrmecophagidae > Myrmecophaga > Myrmecophaga tridactyla. The sequence continues at coordinate 8,009 of PVIY010011532.1, forward strand.
TGGAGACAGGTGGAGAAAGATTTTATTTGAATTTGAATGCATGTGTGTGCTGTCTCTTTAGGTTGGATAGTGGAAAGAAGCAATCAATTTTCTGTGCCATTCAAGTCCAATTAGAAGTCCTTCACGGGCTATTTAATTCAAAATTCCCCCTTAATCTTCTGGGAATTTGACCCTCAACACCAAATATGTGAAGTCATAAAAAATTAGAAATGTATTATTCATTTAAACGTGGAATATATTTGTCATAAGAAATGGAAATTTTTCCCTTTAAGAAACTGTCTTAGTCTCACTTACCCCTGTAAAAAGCATGTAGGTTCCTCTTTGTCAGAAAATTTCAAAACCTCTGTGTCAGCGTTCCTTTCTTGCTGGCCAAATGACTACGACAAACATTGACTTCAGCAAACATCGGTACAAACACAGTTTGAGACCTGGTTTCTGAGAGTAGGCATAGAACCAAAAATAAAAGGAACTTTTTGGTAAAATCTTAACCACAGGGACATTTTCAGAGTAATATGATTTAAATCTATTTTTTCTATATCCTATAAATCTGCTACATCAAATTATTTTAATTTTAAAAAGAGTTAAAACTAATCTTAGAAAATTAAAACAAAATTTATGTGCAGATATGATAGTACCTTTTAGTTGTCTTCAAACTTGAATAGCAGTCAGTTTGGGTATAAAATTCTAAAGTCAAACTTCGTTCCCCTGAAGCTCTTTATACATTGTTCTGCTGTCTTTGGCAATTGTTATTGCAGAGAAGAAATCTGAGTCCTGCTTATTTCAGCTCTTTTGGAGGAAACAAGTAAGATTTTTCTGTTTGTTTGGCAGCAGGAATTGTTTTACTTAAATGTAAAATTTTTTACCTGGAAATTTCTTAATCTTGATATAACTTCATGATTTTTTCCCCTTGTTCATGGTGAATTCTTTCAACCTTCATATATGGTTCTCTTTTCAGATCTGGAAAGTATTTTTTCTTTTTTAATGTAATTTTTATCGTTGTTTATGATTCATTTTCATTTTATATTTCAGTAATAGCTCTGATTTGTGAAATGGATAACACAATACTATCTGACTGTAGCACAATAATATAAACACATTGAATGAAGCTGAATGTGAGTATGATTGAGGGAGAAGTGCTGGGGGCATGTATGAAACCAAAAGGGAAGATAGAAGATAAAGACTGAGACGGTATAACTTAGGAATGCCTAGCGTGGACAAGGACTGTGATTAAATGTACAAATATAAAAACATTTCTGCATGAGGGAGAACAAATGAATGTCAGCATTGCAAGGTGCTGAAAATGGATGGGATACAGGAAAAGGTACAATCAATGCAGGCTAGGTTCTATAGTCAACAGTAACATTGCCACATGTGTCCACTGAATGTAACAAAGGTATTATGCCAAAACTAAATGTCAACAGGAGGGCGACATGGGTGAGGGGTATGGATTCTATGTGGAAGAAAAGGAAATGTCTTCATACAGATTGTGGTGAAGGCATGTCTCTTTACTTAGGCTGGATTATATGATGGGCAAATAAAATTGGTTAAAAAAGAACAGAGAGAAATAAGTGCTAGAAAACATGGAGAAAGAGATGTGCGTATTCACTGTTGGTAGGGAAGCTGAGAGGTGCAGCCCCTCTGGAGGACAGTGTGCTGGTGCACAGAAGGCTCGGGATCTTGCAACCCCAATGCTAAATATATCCTGGAGAAACTGAGAGTGGGGACACAAATGACGTTTGCACACTGGTGTTTATGGTGGCAGTGATTCACAGTGGATGGAGGTGACCTAATATCCTGATATTCTCACAAGCAGTGGAAACAACCGATTCAATAGTCTGAGACCTCAATCTTGGGACTCATTCTTATGAAGCTTATTCTTGCCAAGGAGAGGCTAAGTCTACTGATAATTATGCCTAGGAATCATCCCTGGAGAGCCTCTTTTGTTGCTCTGATGTGGCCTTTCTCTCTAAGCCAACTTGGCAGGTGAACTCACTGTCCTTCACCATATGTGGTACACGACTCCCAGGGTGTAAATCTCCCTGGTGACGTGAGACCTGACTCCTAGGGATGAGCCAGAACCCAATATCATTAGAATGAGAAAGGCTTCTTGACCAAAAGAGAGAAATGAGACAAAATGAAGTCTCAGTAGCTGAGAGATTTCAAATGGAGTCAGGAGGTTATCCTGGAGGTTATTCTTATGCATTATATACATATCCCCCTTTTAGTTTAAGGTATATTGGAGTGGCTGGAGGGAAGTACCTGAAGTGTAGAGCTGTGTTCAGGTAGCCTTGATTCTTGAAGATGATTGTATAATGATAGAGCTTCTACAATGTGACTGTGATTGTGGGGACCTTGTGTCTGATGCTCCTTTTATCCAGGGTATGGACAGATGATTTTTTAAAAAGATAATGAATTAATAAATAATAGGGGGAGATAAAGCGTAAAAATTGGGTATATTGAAATACAATGGGTCAATGAGAGGAAGGGGTAAGGGGTATGTGATGTATGAGTTGTTTTTTCTTTTTCTGGAGTAATGCAAATGTTCTAAAAAATGATCATGGTGAAGAATACACACCTATGTGATGATATTGTTGGTCATTGATTGTATAGTATGGTTGGACTGTATGTATGTGGATATTTCTCAATTAAAAAAAATATATATAAAAGAATGCCTCTGATTTGTAGATTATCTGTAGGCTGGATTTCCATCACTTGTCCTTCTACATATTTTGGAGCTGTTCAACATGCCTTTATTTATTTCACATGTGGGAGTATTTCTAAAGTTTATCTTCCCCATTATTGATTTGATTTTTGTATTGTCAAATTTGCCTTTTATTGATTTTAGTATGGAAGTCACTGGTTTGTTCTTCTTTTAGTACTGTCTTGTCTTATAGACCCTGTTTTCTTTTTTATCTACACCAGTATGTTCAGGTGTAATGGTGGTAATGTTCCTCAAGTCATTTCTGAAGGTAGCTACATCTCGGTGAGCAACCCATGCAATGCCTGGGACAGAGGTTGAGGGGAAGTGCAGTGTGGGTCATCCTGGTGGTGAGAGGAGATGGGCTTCACGGGAGAAAAAGCCAAGAGAAACAGGGTAGGGGGTGAGTAGGGATAGGGTGCAGAGCTAATGCGTGTTTTAGGCACTTCATTCAGTTTTCACTAAAACCCTGAAAATGAGATTTTATTATCTTAGCCTGCCCCTGTGTGCCTTGGACACTCTAAATTGAGCAGGACTAGAACACAGAGGGGTCCACAAGTACCTCATTTCCCTGGTAATATTAGCACCTAACTTTTTTTTCATCATGAAAAATAAATCAATTTTATTACTATCAGCAATTGGACAACAGAGATGGAAATTTAAGATATGATACCATTTGTAAAGCAAAACAAATATTCAAATATCTAAGAATGATTCAAAAAACATTTTGTATGGTCTTTATACTAAAATGCTATTGAGAGAAATTAATGAAGACTGAAATAAATGGAGTGATATATTTATGGTTTGGAAGACTCACTATTTTAAAAAGGTCAGTTCCCCCAAATTTATCTCTTTATTAGCCACACAGATCAAAATATCAGTAGACTTTCTTTCTATAGAAGTTGATAAACAGATGATAAAATCATGAATTTGAAAATGCCAACAAAAAGGCAAGGTAATCTTGAAACAGAAGAACAAAGCTAGTAGAATTACACTACCAGATATCAAATTCAAATTTAAGTTTAAAGTACTACAACAGAGTGGTTCTGGTATAATAATGGAAAAAACAATCATGGAACAAAATATAGATTCCAGTAGCACAGAAAAACATATCAGACCCTAATTTATGACAATAGTGACCCCTGTGAAGTTGGAAAGCAATTTTCTTTTCATTATATGTCAACTGGATGTCTATTTATGGAAAAGAAGGTATCTTCACCCTTCCCTCACACTTTACACAAAAATGAAATCCAGATGGATTTCAGATCTAATGTAAAATAAAAATAATAAAAATAAAAATAAAAATAATAAAGGTTTTGAAGGTGTTTTAATTCACTAAGCTGCTAAAACATATACATGAAATGCGTTGGCTTTAACTATGGGAATTTACTAGTTTATAAACTTACAGTTTTGATGCTGTGAAAATGTACAATTCAAGGCATCATCAAGCCAATGCCTTCTTCCTGAAGACCGGCTGCTGGCAATCCAGGACTCCTGTGTCACAGGACAAGGCACATGGCAGCATCTGCTGGTTTCTCCTCCGCTTCTGGGTTTCAGTGCTTTCAGCATCTTGCTTCCTTGGCTTTCTTTCTTCAGTATTCATCCTGTTTATAAAGTACTTCTTTAAAAAGATGAAAACCCACTGTGGGCCATGCCTTAACTGAACTAACCTAATCAAAAGGTCCTACTTAGAATAAGCACCTAACTTTTATTTACACTAAAGTATTACTCCCACTAAAATTCATGAGATTGACGACAGAAGTATCATTATTCCCAGAGAAAAGAAAACTGGGGTTCAGAAACCTAGAGGGCTCAGCCTCTCCAGAACATCAGCTAGTTCCATCTCCCTACCCCATATTAGTGACAGACCCTTCCAACATGAAAAAGTTAGAATGGCCATAGCCCAAATACCCCTAAAGAGAGGGATGGAAAAATCAAAGGTGTTGGTGGAGTTATGCAGAAAAGATAGGATTTAATAAATGAACATGATTGCTGCATCGTTAAATTGATATCTCTTTTAATCTCCAGTATTTTAGAGCAGTTAGAAGTAAAAGTCTAAAATTGTGGAATTCTAACCCATGTCAAACTCTGAAATATGTTCTACAACTAATTGTGGTGCTGTGCTTTGAAATTTATTGCTTTTTTTTATATATATGTTATCTTTCACAAAAAAAGAAAGAAAAAAGTCAACTGTGGGGATAAAAAAATATTTAAGCCTTCTAGTCTCCTGTATTCTGGAGCAGCTAGAAGGAAAAATCTGAGAGGATCATCTGGTAGCCCATGACAAACTCTGGGATCTGTCCTGTAACCTCTTGTTGAAGAGTGCTTTGAAAACTATTGCTTTTTTCTTTCTTTGCTTTGTATATATGTAATACTATATAATAAAAAAGTTAAAAGCAAAAGCAAAAACAAAAACTGGGATTCAGAGAAGCTTAATTGAGACTAAAGCTCTTGTCTCTGGATTCCTGTGTTCTTGGCCATTGTTTGCTGTGGTCAGAGCAACCAGTAATGAAAACAGAGTGTCACCTCTTGAGTGCTTCCTGCATCTTTCCAGAAAGACTCAGCCCTCTGGGCCTTGCGGTAATGGCATCACGGCTGTTGGGCAACTTTCCGGAGCCTCTAGGTTAGAGTGTCTCCGAGGAGCCCACATAGCAGTTGGAGTTGGTGCGTGTGCAGGATGAGAAAGGCCAGGCTCTGGGCGCTGCTCTGGGTACTCTTCATCTCAGGTAAGGCAAAGAAGAGGCATGAGCAGGTGAGGTCTCTGGTCCAGGACCTCAGGGGATCCTTCCATGGGAAGGATTTCCCATTTTTTTTGAAGCTCCAGGGGGCATGGCCACCCAGTAGTTATGACAGATTGGGCTTCTCTATTCAAACTTAGCAGGGTTAGGAAAACATAGAGGGCCTGGGAACAGAAGTAAAAGATGGGGTGAGTGAGGGAAACAGAGTCGCTGTGATTTTGATGTTGTCAGAGACACATAAAGCCCCAGAGGGGAAAATGATAGAGTACATCTAAACTTTGTATGATCTAAAATAATTGCATTTAATGTTGAAATACTTTTTCTTATATTCCATCATGGTTTTTGATGGTGACACTCTGTTAAACCCAAAAGACACAATTCAGTCAACAAACACTTCTCAGGGGCCTCAACTGGCCAGGAAATATGCTACTACTGAGGAACCTAAGTGAACAAAACAGGCCTGGTCCCCACTTTCATGGGGGTTATAATCCCAGGTCTCCATTACATACAGGGGTGGTAAGGCACTACTTCTCAGGCTCAATGGAGCTGGCCCATCCCCCCATCTTTATTTTTCTCCCTCTTATAATCTGCTCCGCTCACACCTTCACCAAAAATGGAAGTATTTGGGACTTTAGTCCCTCTTCCTCCTAATCTTTATGAATCAGTTGGGAAAAAGAAAAGGAGAGAGAAAATGTCAGCAGTAAGTTAAAAGCAAAGCTTGTCTTGGAAATATACGAGAGACAGGGGGTATTCTCCTAGAATCCCACTATTTTGAGCAAGGTCATGAAGAATTGTTCTCTCAGAGCCTGCACAAAAATGTTGCTTTGGGTCTCCTTGGAGCTGGGGTGATAATTCTGGTGGGCATATGGGAGTTTGGTCCTCATGAACCAGTGCATTTCCTTATGTGTTATTCATGTTCTTCCAAGGGAGAACTGGGAGAAGATGGGGGCTGAAGATTGTGTACTTGTGTGAGAGAAAACTAGTAGTATATGTTTCATTGTGTCCTGTTCAGGTACGTTAGTTGACCTTAAACTCCTGCAAGCTACTGTATCCTGCATCCCAAGAATCAGAGTTGGGCAATGTAGCTAAGAGAGTTAGACCTAAGTCACTTAACTTGTCTGAGACTCAGTCTCCTTCTCTGTAAAGTGAGAATAACACAGTACCAGTCTTATAAAGTTGTGAAGATTAAATAAGATAGCATATTAAGGCACTTAGCAAATAGTGCTCAATAAATGATATTTTTTATTAATATAAGGATTGGTGCACGAGCGGCACTTCAGCATTAGCTCCTTATTGTCTTGTTTCCACAAGAGACAGGCAAGTTTGCAAGCAATCTGAGTGTTCTATAACTCCAATCTCCCCCTTTCCTCCATGGGGAACTGGCAAATAATGGTGAATTACTAGTAATATTAATTTAAGAGGTTTGGGATTTGATGGTGAGCACTCACAGCACCTGGCACAATGTAGGCTCTCAGCTACAGCTTGATGAATGAATGAATGAATGAACGAGTGAACTCAGCCTCTGCTTACACTTCTCTTGGAGGGGCATTCCTGACAGAGCTCATGGGAATCACCCAGGAAGCCCCATGTTCAGAGTTTCCCTAGAAACTGAAATATGGTCCCAGAAGAAGTAGCTTTCAAGTCTGGTTTCACCTAAAAATCTTCAGAAATCTGTGAGGTAGTTCTTTCCACAGTGAGATGGAGGAGGGCTGGGTATACGGGTGGGCTGAGAAAACAGCTCAGAGACTCCACCAAAGGGGCACTCCTAGAGCTACCACTAAAGGATTAAAATATGTATGTGAAGTAGTAGTGTAAATAATAGTGGTTGTAATCGGAGGTAGTAGAAGCCTGACCCCCAGTTTTACCCAGCATTGCTGTCTAGCCTGTTATAGGGTATTCCATGGAGGAAGGTATCCCAGCCTGATGGGTTATAGTTTTAGAGCAAATTGGGTCTGGATCTTTCTTCCATTCTACTTGACTCCTCCATCAGCAAGGTGCTCTTGGATCAGACTAGAAGACCATTTCCAGCTTTAGGTACTAGTTATCCCAGTTCAATCTCCAAAAGTCTGATTGAAACTATTATTGTCCCTACAACTCAGGATTTCTTGTCCATAGCACTACTGACATTTCAGGTGGGATAACTCTTTGTTGTCGGGTTCTATCCTGTATTGTAGGATGTTCCGTAGCATCTCTGGCCCCTATCCACTAGATGCCAGTAGCACCTCTCCCTGAGTAATGATAACCAAAATGTCTCCAGATGTTGCCCAGTGTCCCCATGGGGACAATGTTGCCCCTAGTTGAGAACCACTGCAATCACTCTTTTACATCCTATACTACTTATTTTTATTATTACTTTTTCCTTTTTTTCTTAGTCTTTTTAATTTTTATTTTATCTTTTCTTTACATCCTATAATACTTAAAACTTGGAGGTAACCAAAGCAAAAAACATAGGGTTGATTTCTTGACTCGTGTAACTGGAGAGTACAAAGGGGTGGTACTGGTTCGGAGCAGAGTAAAGTCCATGACATGGATAATCTTCTCTCTCTCTCTCTCTTCCTCTCTGACTCTTCTCAGGCAGATTATATACATATAGTAGAAAGAACACTTCACATTCCACGGACTTAGAGAAGCAGCTCTTCTCCTAATAGCTGCCGCACTCTCAAAGACGTTAGTACCCATTCCTATGCCAGTCACCGTGGCCAGGAGGATGGGGTGCTGTGATTGGCCAGGCCCGTATCGTGTATCCTCCTTCAGAACTGGGCGTCTCCATCGTTAGAGCCACATAGAATGGCTCCCCTCAGAAAGAGGTGCTCCGCTACCAAAGGAAGGGAGGAAGGAGCACTGGACAGTCAGTCCACTATTCCCTCAAGATGGCTGGCATCCTCCTTGTCTTTCAAGAGTCTCCTGAATTGATCTCTTTCCCCTGATTTGAAGTTTCTGAAGCTGCTCTGGGTGTCACTCTCTGCTAGTATGGGGTCTTCGCATGCATTCTTCACCCTGTACTTATCTTTCCATAATCTTTCCCTCCTCTCATTCTCCAATCACTCGTGGACTTAGCACACCTGTTCTATCTCCGGTCAGGCAAGTTTTTCCCTTTCAAAATGATCATTTATTAAATTTTGATTTGCATGGACCATTTATAGTCTAGCTTTTGTAGTTAAACTCACAAAATCTATTCAGAATGGAAAGATCTAGGATCTAGTTCTTGCTTGTAGGGAAAGTTACTTTTTCTGGGGCCTCAAGGAACTCATCAGAAAATGGATGGTTAGACAAGAAAAATGGGTGGTTCCTCTTTTTTTTTTTTTTTGAAGAGAGGAAAGCCATTCCTCATAGAGCCTCTTATTTCCTGCTCACAGAAATCCAAGCTGCAACTGAGTCAACTGAGGAACAGTATGTCCTAACAGAGGGGCAGACGCTGAAAGTGAGCTGTCCTTTCTCCGTCCAGAAGTACTTATACAGCCAGAAGGCTTGGCAGAGGCTGCAGAATGGGGCAGAACCCCTGACGCTTGCATTCACAACGAGTACCTCAGGAGAGCCCAGTAAAGTCCAGGTGGGGAGGTACATATTAGAAGACATCCCCTATGATGCCATACTGCATGTCCAAATGACCAACCTTCAGGTAGAGGACTCGGGACTGTATCGGTGTGTGATATACCAGCCTCCCAAGGAACCCTTCCTCCTGTTCTACCCTGTCCGGCTGGTGGTGATCAAGGGTAAGTGATCTGTGGTTGGCCATAGAGGAGGGGAGAGCCAGGCTGAGTGAGGATGTACAATAAATTAATAAAAGATGACTTGTAAAGCAATTCACCCCAGTACGTGAATGCAAGGTTGAATGAATGGTGTAAGGTAGGGTAGTCAGGGAAGGATTCCTCGAGAAGGTAGGGACATAATGACTTGAAAATTCCTTTTTTCTGTCCCTCTCTGTCTCCCTCCTTCCTTCCCTCTTTTCCTTCCTTCCTCCCTCCCTTATTTTCTTCCTTCTTTCCCTTTTCCTTCCCTCCCTCCCTCCCTTCCTTCCTTCTTTCCTTCCTTTTGTTCCTTCCTTTCTCTGCTTCAGGCTGATATATACTATTTCTTTGGCCCTATCAAAAGAAAACTTTGCTTCCTGAGATGGTCATCATCATCTTCCTACTTGTGCTCCATTTACCTTACTATTTATCCATCTATCCATCTATTCATTCATTTATCCATCCATCTCCCTACCTACCTCCCAACAATCCATCCACTCAGTACTTATTCATCCATTCATCTATCCACATAGCCATCCTTCCATTCATCCATCCATTACATCATTTGAGGATCTACTAGATACCAGACGCTTGCTTGTTCACCATCGTAATGGTGAACGAGACAATGTTCCTGTCCTGAAGCTTACAGTTGGGGGCACGAAGTCTGTAGGTCAAACCCTTTTTAACAGAAATATGCTTGCTGGTGTTACAGTTACATTTGCACTTCCAACAGAATACAGTTCAGCTGTTTCCTCCCCCAAAGAAACATAAAATAAAACTTCTAGTTGGAGGAGAAAGAGCCATTCATCTTGAGGTCAGGAAGGGGACAGTGCTGGTGTGCCAAAGGTCCCAGGAGGCTTCCTGAAGAAGGAAAGGTTAGAGCTGGGTCATCAAGGTCACACTCTGTGGTTGGACCCAGCATTCTCCACCCCATTAACAATACTTGGGCACCTCTGTCTTCCCACCTCTATCCTGCCTGCTGCTGCTTGGCCAGAGGGTTGATGTCCCCCCTATTTTGTGCCTTCTTGCAAATCCTTCAGGTACTTCTGGTCCAGACAAGAATCCTATCCAGAGTTTGGCTCCAATTACTATGAATCCTCCTTCCACTGTGAAAACCTGGAGCAGCTTCCACACCATTCCCAGGACTGTGACCCAACCCCCAATCAAAACAACTGGCTTCCACATCTCTACACCTGGCCCCACAGTCAACCCCACAAATGAAAGGGGTGTCAGCAGGTATGGTTTCCAGTACTCTGGGCTCCTGTTTTGAACACAGAGACCTATGTGCCCCATTTCTGTGCTGAGAGGAAGGTGAAGTGAAGGACTGGGAGGGTGGAGGGCAGAAGCAGACTTGAGTCCACCTCTGTCTGGGGCTGGAAACTCCCAGGAGAAGAAGGAAGTGGTGACAGAGTGAGGAGGAGACTTGCAGGTAGGCTGCCACTCTCCCCAGCCCATCACCCATGCTTCCTTGCATGCCAAAGTAGTAGGAAGATGTAAAGGGAAACTTTGCTGCATTCCACTGGACCTCAGCCAACTCCAGGAGGCTAATGGCATAGTGGAAACAGCACTCTGAGCGAGGGACCCTGGATTCTAGTGCCAGTCAGACTAACTGGCTGTGTGACTTTGGGTAACTCAGGAACCCTCTCTGATCTATACAACAAGGATGCTAGAAAGCCAGAGCTGGAGGAGAGAGTCTACCCCAACACTGTGAGTAGAGCTGCCTGGGGTATTTGCTTTTTTCAATTGTTTTGTTTAAAATACATATAAGAGGATCCTACTGCAGATCAATCGAATAACAATTTCAGGGGGTGAGGCCTGGCCTTTAGTATTTTTTAACAGACCTCCAGGACATTGTAATGTGCAGACAGAGTAATAAGAACCACTAAATTAGCATGCACGCACCTCTTTATAAATTAGTGTTTTAGTCTGCTAAAGCTGCCATAATGCAACACACAGAGATGGATTGGCTTTTAATAAAAGGGGATTTATTTAGTTACAAACTTATAGTTCTTTAGAGGAAAGGCAGCTAACTTTCATCTGAGGTTCTCTGCTAATATGGGAAAGGCACAGGGTGATGTCTGCTGGTCTTTCTCCTGGCTTCTGGGTTCCAGGGGCTTTCCCAGGGGTGATTCCTTTCTGCATCTTCAAATGTCTGGGCTGAGCTGTGAGTGCTGAGATAAGATATGCTGAGCTGCTTGGGCTGTGCTGCATTAAGCTCTCTTCTGACCTCTGTCTTTTACACCTCCAGCTAATTTTATTTTATTTATTTTACATGGGCAGGCACTGGGAATTGAACCCTGGTCCTCTGGCATGGCAGGTGAGCATTCTTGCCTGCTGAGCCACCGTGGCCTGCCTCCTCCAGCTAATTTTAAACATCACTCATTGTGAAAGGTGCTCCCCTAAAGGCTCCGACAGGTGTAATTAGCCATTGATGAATTTCACATACTAACGATTCAAGTCTACAGCAACAGAACAGGCAACATCACCTGGTCAAGTTGACACCTGAACCCAATTACCACAATTAGTTTTAAGTGTTAAGTTATCTTAAGATGTGTTTTTCATTAAACATGGAATGAACAGAGAAAAAATTTTTTCCGTGTTCTTCCCTCAGTCCCCCATTCTTCCATAGCCCCACCTATATAATACATCACCCCCCCGTAGTCTCTTCTAGTCTTTATTCATGTTGATACATATTTTAATGTGATGTAATTCTAATTATAAATAGTCCTTCCTGCTAAAACAGTTCTTTGATATTGCTACTTAGTTTTCATAATTATAATTTCAATGACTGCACACTTTTCTAACCAGAAAAGCCATAATTTAAGTAATCATTTGCCTGCTTTTAGACATTGAGATTGTACTGTTGTGTAGTTTCATTTGTAGTATTAGTGACTGAGATAAACATATTCTTTCAGATTTCTTGTTCTTCATTTAAATGCTTTATTCAAATTAAATCCCCAGGAATGTAAGGGAATTTTAATGTTTTTATCCCTCTGTATATGTATTGCCAAATGATCTTCCAAAAGACTGGAAACAATTTGCAGTGTGATCTGTAATGCTTAAATAAATCAGTGCCACTGCATGTTGCCTCTACATGGCTTTAGCATTTAAAAAATATTCCTGCTACAACAGAAGTGAAGTGGTACCTGCTTTGCTTTTTCTTTTACTGTGGACTGTGAACCCATGCAGGCGGCGGGAATGCCCTTCTCCCCCTTACTGTTATTTCACTCCAACCAGACTGACTTCCTGGTACCTAGTATGTGCTCACTAAATACTTATGGAATAAATAAAATGGATGATCTAATGACAGTGAACATTTCCTTCTTTTACTACTTTTATTTACCAGTATTTTGCCCACATTCCTACAGAGCCTGTGCAAATCCTTTACCTACTAACTTAATGTGAACTAGCCTATCAGAGGTCAGGAGGGAAACAAGGCACTCTAGCTGCTTGATAAAGGGGGAATGTAGTACAGGACTCTGTGTGCTGGGATGATGGGAGAGCTGAGAAGCCCACCCCTGGATAGTGAGGCCTCTAACAGGATGCCACTATGACCCCCGTCTCGGGGTGGCTTCCCAGGAAACAGGCCCTCTGAAGAAACTCTTGGGAAAATGTTTTAGGTGTGCCCAGGCAACACCAGGAATTCTAGCAGGGGAGTGCAATCAGGAAGGGAAGGAAACCAGGCAAGGGCATCGCATCAAAACAAGGCCCAAGGGCATAACTGGCTCATCCTGTGGGGCAGCTCTGGCGACCCAGTAGATTGACCCGAATAGGGGCGGGGGACCGGGAGTATTTAACTCCTTTATTCTCAGTCTTTGGTTAAAAGCAGCGCCCAGAGGGGCGTGGATCCCCAGCCATTTTAGGGGGACTGGAAGCCTGAGCGCTGGCCATTGGGAGCCCGCGCAACGGGAGAGCCCAGGAGTCCCCTGCACGAAAAGTCTAAGGGCTCCTTGGGGCTAAGGCACACTGGCTGGCGAGATTCCGGCAGGAGATGAGGTTAGCGGAGCCCAGAACTGGGGCCTTCCTGCAGCAGGGCTCGAACGCACAGAGGCTGGCGCCGCGGAAGGCGCTGTTCAATCGCGAGTGGCGAGACAGACCCGGGCTCCTGCCCTGCCTTCTTGACCAGGTAGCCTTGGAAATGGTGTTCACTGTGTTACTGGGCAGGGCGGGAGGCTGGGGTGGATTACACGCAAAGGCGGTTTGCCGCTCTGTATCACCGCAGGTGGTTTCCCTCTTTCCCAGCTTGTACGTTAGGTTTTAGGTTTTGTATAGGCAAATGTGTCTATTAAAAAATTATTGGTTGGGGCTGGCCACCGTGGCTCAGCAGGCAGAGTTCTCGCCTGCCATGCCAGAGACCCGGGTTTGGTTCCCGGTACCTGCCCATGCTAAAAAAAATAAAATAAATTATTGGTTGCTTTATTTCTTAATTGCACTTGGTTGTATTTTCTGGTGGCTTTTCTATGATTTCCCCCCCCCATTTTATTTAAAATTTTAGTTCTTCTGGGGGTGGTTATTTTGCTACATAGTATAAATTTTAGAAAAAAATATTTTTTTCCTTCGTATTGCTATTCAGATGCCACAAGACTATCTTGTAAGCAAACCTTGCCTTCTCTAATTGGATTGCCTGTTTGGTTAGATGTTAAATCCTTACATAACCCTAGATCTATTGCTGGGCTTTGCATTTCCATTGGTAGGTATTTCTCCTTTTGCACCTGACTTGCATTTAGATTAGTTTTGTTATAACCTGTTTCCATATCTGTTGAGTCTAGACATGCCTTCTTTGCCCACTCATTTGCTCTTCTTTCTCAATTCTGTTGCCTTTAACACAGTACTTAAAAAATCATTTTGCTAAAAGCTATAAACATTCCTGATGAGGTTTTGAATAGAATTGGATTCCTCTCTGTTCATAGATGAACAGAAATGAACTCTGTTCATAGACTTTTTTCATAGCCAGAGAGGCAGGCGAGAATTCTAGGAAGCAGGTCTCAATGCTGAGGACAGAAACCAGCTTTCCTGGCTCCACAGCTCATGTTCTCTCTAGCCTGGTCCTTTCTCCCAGTGCCTCTCCTGAAATGGGACCTCTGCTGTCTCAGAGTCATTATAGAGGTAGGTGCTCGAAAGAGCTAAGCAGATGAGATACAGGGCATGGAGGACTTTTGTAAAAGAAATGCTCTGGCGTGAAGGCATGTCACTACCAGCAGTGGCATTAACTTGCCTCTCTTCCCCAGGATCTTTGTGCTTGTTCTCCTGTTGTGTGGACTCCTGTGTAAGAGCATGGTCTTCACTGTCCTGTTTGTTGTCACCCAGAGGTCATCTGGACCCTAGGCCCACGAACCCACAAAGATGAACTTTGACCTCCATCCACCGACATCTGGCGGCTGTGCAGGACAAACATTGAATCTGCCCTCACCGATTATTTCTGAGGTCCAGGAGCCCATCTTCCCAGTCCTGCTTACTTAGTTCACTGTAGCCTTGGATATGTGTCTTGCACGCTGCAAAGAAAAGATACAGCTCTTCATTCCACCAGTGGCCCAGGGTTTGCATTAAATAAAGACAGAGTCAATACCTTTCACTGTCACTGTCTTAGGGGTGTGAGGGGTGGAGGGCACAGCTAATAGAGCTGCATTTGGGCCTAGCTTGAGCTCATCAGGTCTTGGCCTAACATGGACAGGGTGCTCTTATGACCCCTGGAGCCTGCCTCTCCTCTAGATTCAGGCACCTGGCTCTCTTCCTTCATCTGTGGCCCTTTTGGAGTAGATCTCCCAGAAAGGGGCACTGTACTAGTTTGAAAGTGTTAGTGTACCCCAGAAAAGCCATGTCCTTTAGTCCTGATTCAATATTGCAGGGTGGAAACCCTTTTGATTCGACTATCTCCACAGAGATGTGGCACTCCCCATTGTGGGTGTGGCCTTTTGATTAGATGGAGATGTGAGTCTGCACTTCCAGGGTGGGTCTTGATTAGTTTACTAGAGTACTTTAAAAGGGGAAATATTTTAGAGAAATGGCAAATGGAGACACTTGGAGAAGATTTGCTTCAGAGCTGACAGAGACATGGATGTTTTCGGATGTTTGGAGCTGAACAGACATCACCTTGTGCCTTCCCATGAGGTGGTACGCAAGCCAGAATCCAGAGTTGTGTTTCAGAGGAGCTTGAGTGAAAGCCCATAGATGCATAGAGAGGAAACCACTGCATCAGAAGCTTCCAGCTTCCCAACAGATCTGGGAAGTACCAGCAGACACCACCACATGCCTCCCCAGCTGACAGAGGTGTTCCAGACGACATTTGCCTTTCTTGAGTGAAGGTAACCTCTTATTGGTACCTTAATTTGGACATTTTCACGGCCTTAGAACTGTAAACTTGTAACTATTAAATTCCCTTTTTAAAAGCCATTCCATTTCTGGTATATTGCATTCTGGCTACTTCAACAAACTAATACAGGTGCTGCAAACCATGGAACATGGAGAAGACAAGACACCACGATGAGAAGTGCATATTCGGGAAAGAGAAACCAAATATGGTTTCTAACCTGAGTGCTGTGCCTTGGGGAAATACTGGGAGGATGAGATTGGAGCTATAGAAGAGGGTCAATGAACAGTATCAGATGTACTGGAGTGCATTTTATCACTGAGTGCAAACAGCCCCATAAGACTGAGAAGTATGTGATGAGATAATTAATCACTGCTTACTGACCAGGAAGTAAAACTAAAGACTTCCCTTACTGAAGGGTAAGCACCTTAGAGAACAGAATAACCAGGAGTTCTGCCTTTTTCTAAGTATGTCTTTTGATTGTACCCCACAAAGTGCAGGGATGGATATGTGACAAGATCTCACTATTTGGGCTTCTGGAGGCTGTCCCCTGAGCCTACCCATGAGCTAGCAGTCCAGGCCCACTGGTGAGTTAGAAGCACCAACAAATTATTTTCCTATCCAAAGACCTCTTCTGGCTCTAAAGGGGAAGGGGCCCCATGGATGGGAAAATGATGGTGGGTCCTTCCATTCCAATTCAGCAATAGCCAAGGACAATTTATCCCAAATTTCCCAAGATTAAACACACCTTACCACACACAATCTGTCTCATGCTAAGAAAAAATATTCCTCCAATCAGCACAATTTCCCCCTCCTCCCTGTGAAAAGAATACCCTGATTACAGGGATACAGTCCACCCTTTCTGAGCCTGCCTCCATCAGAAGACTTCCTTGTTAACCTGAGAACTGCTCTTCTGAACTCTCCCAGATGGATGGCACCAATCCTAGAGAGATAATTCCTGATCCCACACTTGGAAGCCCATTAGAAGCTGGGTGAGGGGGATTCATTTCATCCTGGTACTCTGGGGAGAGTCTTCTGAGAAGCACTAGATCTGTAAATGCTCATCTCAGCACCTCTGTTTTCCTGTCTAAAATAACTGAGATGGTGCAGCATACAGTGTTTACATTCTGAGGGTGGTGCATCAGAACCTGCACTTTAGCAGTTTCCCTGATTGTGTAGTTGGCAAATAAGGCCAGGGCAAGTGAGGTAGCATAGTTAATATACACATAATACATTAATTTTTTAATTATATAATATTCCATTATATTATATGGAAAGGCATAATAATCCAGGACTGCATCAAACCACCGATATCAGAATCTTTTGGAGCACTGGCTTAAAATCCAGATTCTTGGGAGGCTCCATCACACCTATTGAATCACAACATACAGTTTTCTCTTAATGGCTCTCAAGTTCATTTAGGAGGCCTTGTTCCAAGGAGGCATCCTGTTTCTTATCAAACACCTTGACACTTTCATACATTAATCCTGAAATAATCAACTGCATGATTTAGTGTGATTGCGTGCTTAATTATAGGTTGTGATATTTAATATATTGAACCAATATGTTAAACTTGCCTGAGAAATTATATATGCTGAATTCAAAGTGAAATTGTTGGACTGGATACTTTCCAGTTTGTGCCTGCAGGTCCCCTCTCCATCCTTTTCAATCCTGCTCTGTGTCTGGGAACCACTGCGCTGCGCCTGGGGCCCACTGCTCTGCGCCTAGGAACCAGATTCTGGTTGGGTTCAACCAATGGGTGCCCTGAGAGGAGAGCAGAGCATGGGAAAAGAGGGATGCCAGGTATTTTATCCTCCAGGCTCCCTCCTGGTGGCATTGTATGGATGACTGTGTTCCTCTACTGAAGGCCACCCTCAGGCCCCTTGCCAAATGGCTACTATCTCCAAGTTCTGGCAACAGTTCCATCCTCTTATTCATTCAGGCCTTGAGGTGGTAATGACTCACCACTGTTTCCAGCCTTAGGGTGCAGCATCTTTGGTTGGATCCCTCAAACCCTGGTCACACCTTCACTGAGCTCTTCATTTACCCCGGTTCAGTGAGCCACCTGTTTCCTGCTCAGACCTTGTCTGATATAATAATGTTCTGATTAATTACACTGGCCTTGGAGTCAAACAACACCTGGGTTTGAATCCCAGTTCTGCAACACCCTTGCGGAATGTTTGATCCTGAGTGACTCAGTGAATCTTTCTGGGTCTCAATATTCCTTATTGTCCCATTGGCATAATCATGCCAACCAATCCCAGTCATGTTTCCTGAGGCAAACAACAAAGCCCCGCTCTGGCTAGGAAAGGAATTTTTGGAAGGATAGCAGTAGCTCACAAAGTTGATGAGAATATTAGAAGACCAGGTTTGGAAAATAGGCAGAAACCGAAACAATGGGCATCAGAGGCTATAGGTAAGGTTATATACCTTTGGGCAATCTGGTGATGCCACCACTGATGCTACTGCCCCTAGACACTTGAAGTCACCCGTCACTCACTGGCGTGCTATTGCTGGACTCTAAATGTTTCCATTGCCTCTGTGAGATATCTCCAGCAGGCTCTACATCTAGCATCATATCCTCCCTCAAGGTTCAGAATCCTGGGCAAAATTGCATTTGGTCAAACCTAGGTCAAGTCATAGCCTCTACCACAGCTCCCAGGGAGAAAGGGCAAAAGGAATGTTTTCTCTATCCTTAATAGAAGGGGAAGTAGCTGCCTTCCAGCAAGACCAGCACAATGGGGAATCTCCCCCAAACAGAGAAGGCAACTGATGCTAGAGAGTCAAAAGATGACAAACATCCATTGCACAAACTCCCAAGGTTGATAGGATTAAATGAGATAGCCTGAGTAAAGCACCCAGCACCCAGTCGGACATCTATCCATGGTAGTTACTGCTGCGATTGTGAGAGGCTCCAGGCCTGTGCCTGGACTGGGTAGCTCAGGGAAGCACACACCTCACACATAGGCAGAGTGACTGAAAAAGGCCTCAGGCCCATCTGGCCTAATAGCTTTGTGGGCATTTCAACCACTTGCCTCAGAATTACATGAGCTGCTTGTTAAAACATAGATGCCTGGATCCCCTCTGGACCTGCCAAATCAGTCTCTGGGAGTGGAGGCCAGGCAAGTGTGTGTTGCCAAGTTCCAGAGTGATTCCATGCAGGTCCATATTTGAGAACTTGGTGTAGAGTAAGATTAAAGAAGGCAGGTCATCGGGAAGGCCTGAACTTATCTCATTCCAGGCAAAGAGAACATCATGAGAGGACATCAAGCGCAGTAGTCAGTGGGCAGCTATGAGACTGTTTTGGTGACGCAAGTAAGTGAGTGGAGCAGAGGTGGCAGATCAAATGAATCGGTTCTAAAAGCCCAACTAAGGACACCAGATTTGCCATGATGGAGAAGGGAAGCTACCAAGCATTTCCCAATAAGGCTGTGGCACAATGGAGACAGGAAGGAAGATGTCACAATGCCAGTGAGCTCTCTTTTCATCACCTTGTACATTTTTGGTCCCTCACATCATGTTTCCCTCAGGGTTTCTCAATTGCAGGGTAGCAGTTGAGCCTCTCAGAGGATGTTCCTGTGGGGCAACATCCTCTAGCAGCTGGACGATGTCCTGGGATGGCCTGCAGACAGTGGCACAAGGAAGGGGGTTAGAATGGAGGGGACAGGGCTCTGGGTTTGGCCACGGCTGCTGCTGTTGCTGCTCTGTGTCTCAGGTAAGGGCAGGTGGGAGGAGAGGGATGTGGACAGCCGAGGGGAGGTACCTGCTAAGAGGAGTCTTCTTCCATTCCTTTAGGATTGATTAGAATGGGATCAGGCTATGTATTAGAGACAGGAAAGGGAAAAGTAAGATCATGAATGCGGACGGAGCCAGCTCATCCTAACCCTGACCCAGCAGGAATTGAGCAATGAAATAGAAGCTAGGGTGTCCTCTACTGCATCTTGAAGTAGAGAAAATTATGTGGAGTCAACCAAGCAATCCCCCAGCCCTGTGCTGATGCCCTGGGAGATGTAAAGAAGGGTAAGGCAAAGTCTCCCCCTAAAGGAATACTCAGTCACAAGGGCTAAGGAAGAGGAAAATAATAATAGATGGGCCAAATGGCAACATGAAGACAAAATACAATGGAAGTCACTATAGCAAGGCACACAGAGGGAGTGTGGGAAAGAGGTTAAGAGTTCCAGAATCATACAAGCTGGGTTCAAATCCTATCTCTGCCACTTTCTACAAATGTGCCTCTGAGAAGTTCCTCTAACATCTGTGAGCCTCAGTTTCCTCATTTGTAAATGGGGCAATGGTTTTTGTAGGAGTTACACAGCAGATTGATGTAAAGTTCTTGGCTCAGTATGTTGGACATGGTTAAGTGCTCAATTAAAGATGTCATGGTGGGTGATGGTCGTGCTGGTGGTGGTGATGTAACCGATTATATGGCATTGGTACTGAGAGGTAAGAGTAGAAAGAGATCAGGAACCGTTTGGCTGGACACCGTTCTGGGACCGCTTGGGATAGAAATGGGTGGAGACGTGGGAAGAACATTTAATTTGTGTGACATCCTGGAGGTAATACAAAGTACCGTGTACCAGGAAGCAAGGAACGACATGTCTCAGGAAACCACATGTAGAATAGAAAGTAGGTGGGCAAAACAAATGAAGTTCTTCTTTTTTTAGCTTTTTGTCATGAAAAATTTTCCAACCTACAAAATAATGGAAGAATAGCCACCATAAATGTGTCACCTAGATTATTCAACCACTGTTAATATTTTAGTTTATTTGCTTTGTGTGTATGTGTTGCTGAAATATATGATAAATTATACATATGTATATTGCTGAACCATTTCAAAATTATTTGCAGGAATCTTAAATTATTCCTAAATGCTTGATGAAGCTATTAATACTCTTGCTGTGTATGTGGTCTTGTGGCTGAGGGGCGGCTAGAGAAATGACAATTGCCCAGTGAAGCCGCTTTGACCCCTCACTTTAGGATCCGAAGCTGTAGGTGAAGATGAGGAGCAGGTGTGCCTGATAGAAGGAGGGAAACTGACCGTGATCTGCCCTTACAACATCATGAAATACGCCTCCAGCCCGAAGGCCTGGCAACGGGTGGGGAGCCAGGGCCCCCCAGAGACACTGGTCCGCACGGAAGCCGGAGATGCAAATCGGAACCGGGCCCAGGTGGGGAGGTACCTGCTGGAGGATTACCCCACTGAGGCCGTCGTGAGGGCCACTGTGGTCCTGCTCCAGAAGCAGGATGCGGGGCTGTACCAGTGTGTGATCGACCTCTCCCCTCAGGGCCCCATCGTCCTGCACCATCGGATCCGGCTGATTCCGTGTGATGGTGAGCAGGGGGGCTGCCCGGGCAGGGAGGGGTTCTGCTGACACCCGGCTCTGCAGCCCCAGCTCTGGGTTGGGGTCTCCCCTGCCCTGAGGGATCGATTCGAAAGGCAGTTTGGAGAAATGGGAAAATTCTAGATCTAAAGCCAGGAGCCCCGGGTCTCCTTGGGTTGTGATCTCTGTAAAGCCACAGCTCCTCTCTGGGCCTTAGTGAGGAGGTTGGACTAGATGATCTGGGAAACCCTCTCACTCTGAGGCAGGGAGCCATCAGGGACTGCATAGCCGAATGTGTCCTCCGTGCTGAGCATGTAACTTGTTCATCTCTTTACTGAGAAACAAGGGCTCCATTTCACATGTAAGGAAACTGAGGCTCCAGGTTCAATTCCCGGCCCATGTGCTTCCCCAAAATAAAACAAACAAACAAAAATTCAGCAAATGGTGCTACAATAATGGGATACTTACATGGAAAGAGAATGAAATGTGACCCCTGCCATACAGCATACAAAAAAAAAAAAAAAAAAAAAAAAGATGAAGAAGGAAGAAAGAAAGTAACAGAGGCTCAAAGAGCTTAAGTCACTATGACATGCAGCAGAGACATGGTGAGGCTGGGGTCCTCTGAGACCCACTGACCCAATTGTCCCTTGTGAATCTGAAAAATGGATGCAGTTCGGCCAATGGAAAGCTGTCCCCTTTCTCAAGGAATTTAAAAAGCAGCAGCTAAGGAATAAATATTAGAGAACAAAACAAAAGGCCTTTCACTGATCTTCAGTTGCTTCACGATGGGACACTGCTAATTTTACCTCCTTCATTAGAAAGCCTGTTTATTCCCATGGGGACCCAGGGCCCAGCACACTTGCCTCAAGCTTCTCAATAAACCTCTCAAGCCAGTGAGTCCGAAAGGCCTGCTACCACAAGTTCTTTCAGTTCCTACTTCATAGGAAAGGCTGGGCTGAAGTTGAACTTCATAGTATCTGTAAATAAAGAATTGATCGAGCAAAGCCATCGTGCTGTCGGGGGGACTGCGGGGAAGTTACCCAACACATGTGACAGAATAAAATAATTCCCCAGGACTTTAGAAACACCCAGTCATAGCCAATAATTAATAGGCTGGTTATAAATTATTTATGCAGTCAGTTAAGCAGTTCCACAGACCTTGACTGAGAAACATTTTGTGAATTCGATCTCGCTTCCTAACTGTATGCTGTGCAAGTACTAAAGCTGCTGCTTTTTACAAAGGACAGTGGGGCCCTTATAGGGTAAATGGAGGGGCACTGGCCTGGTTTCTCCTCTCTTTCTGCACGGATGGCACTTGTGACCATGGGTAAGTCCCTCATCCTCCCTTAGGACTCAGTAAGCCCTGCCAGTGGGGCTTTCCCCACTGTGACAGTCAATGACTCCAATTCTTTGGGTTTCTCTGTATCCACCGTTCACAGAAATGAAGGGCCTATTTTTACTCCTGGCAAAGTTTGCCTGTCTGGGTGGGGTAGGACCCACTGTTCTGCATCCATTAATTGCTACCTGCAGGTTCTTTAATGCAAGTCTTCATATAGCCAACAGAGAAACAACTGGGACTGGCTGAGGCCATCTATTGAATGAGGACGGTATCAAGTCTACTACAGAACAAACGTAGATGTAATTCTTTTCCTCAAACCATCAATATCAGACAGTGGGGTTTTGACAGAATCTTCAATTCCTTCTCTCCAGTAATTGGAGGTACCTTTAGGCGATGTAGCCAAGGAAACTGAGTCCAGTATAGATTTGTCCTCCCTCCCTTCCTCCCTTCCTCCCTCCCTCCTTCTTTTCCTTGGTTAAAGCCTAGCCTCTCCCATCCTCTTCTTTGTGTCCCCTGATGTTTTCCTTGAAATCTGTCCACAAGGTGTCCACTTCTCTGTCTCAGGACCTAGAATGCCAATTTCTGTTCATCTACAATCATTCAAAGTATATATGTTATCAATTCAGATTTCTATGGCCCTGGCCACCTCTACTCTTCCTTTCCATAGACTTAAGGAAGTGGTCTAGAAATGACATCCATAGCTTCTGTGCTTTGTTGCTATTTCTCTCTCTCCCTGTGTGTGTGTATGTGTGCTGTTCTTGTGAAAATTGCTTGTCATGGCTATGGTCTCTCCCCAACTTCCTCCATGATCTGTCTCCAGAGCGGTGATGGGGTGTGGGCCTTACCCCACTGTTTAAGTGGGAAGCGGGGCTCCAGGCTGACCCTCTGCAGAAAGCCCAAGTCTCTGACCCTCTGGTTTCGCACCCCCCCGGCCACAGCAGCCCCAAGGCCTGACTCTTTAGTTGACTCACCTCCTTGATGGAATAACCCTCACCCACTGGTGCTGTTTGCTGTTTGAGGAGGTGCAAGTATGCCCTCACTCCCTGCCTGTTTTTCCAACCACTTATACCATTTTTGTGCATGCAGTACTGTAGTGTTTGAAATCAGAAGTCGCCTTATTTATTTTATAATTCCAAGTACATAGCATTTAATAAGTTCTCAGTGAATATCAAATAAATGAATAAATAAATGAGTGAATAAAAGACAAATTCTTGGGAGAGTGGAGAACAAAGGCCACATTATAATCCATTGCCTCTAAGTACCCATGTTACCAGTTAACCTCATGGTAAATATTGTTATAACCACCTAAAGGCAAGGAAAAATGCAGATAAGCCTTTTGGGATCTTGATAGGTTGGGAAATGGGATCTTGATAGGTTCAGGGTACCCAGAGGGAGGGGAACAAAATGAGACTTCATCGTGTCCTGTGGGGCCTGCCTGGCTGCAGTGTGGTGTGGTGGTCAGTAGCAAAGATCTGGGAGCCATGATGCCTGTGCTGCAGGCTGGTGCTACCACTTACCAGCTGGGCGACCTTGGGAAAATTACTTGACCTCTCTGTGCATGATCTGTAAAATGTATATAATGGAACCTGATAGGGACTGCTGTAAGAATTAAATGAGTAAATGCGTGCAAAGCACTGGAAACCATGCATGGCATACAGTAAGTGCTAGTTAAGTGTCAGCTATTATATTTTACTGGACAGGACTCCTGCCTGAAAGAATTATTAGTCTCACAGGGAATACAAGACTATAATCCTGTCTAAAGGATACTTGCAACAATTCCTGAGGTTGTATGGGCAGGAAAGGGCAGTAAAGGACTGTTTTTTAGTAAGATTAAAACAAATGAATGGAGACGATTTCTTTCCCAGGGTGGTATTGGGCGTGCCTAGAGATAAATGAACATCCCTTCAGTGTATCCTGAATATCCTGGGACATCCTTCTGTTTTTGTCTTTTGTTTTTGACTTTTCCAGATGAGGGGGAGGGAGGAATGGCAGTGGCTGACCACAGAAAGAAATGTCTTTAATGGGATGATAGCTGGGGGTGATAGATGCTGTCCACTCAACCCCGCCAAAGGAAGGGAGGCCTGGAATGGGTTGTGGAGGGCCAGGAGGAGGGAGGATCCCTGTCTAATGGATCAGAAGCAGGAATAGAAGGACGTGGCATGCAGGCCAGCCTGGCTGCAGTGGCCTGGACAGAAGCACTGAGAGCTGAAAGGGTAGGTCAGGCTCATTGGATAAGGCTCTGAAAGCTGATACCAGCCAGATGCCAGAGGAATATTGAGGAATTGGAGTTAGGAGCCCTGGGTTCCATTGCTGGCCCTGCTGCAGCTATGCTGCCACCTTGGGCATTCCCTGCTGGCTCTGTTCCATGGGAAGTTGGACTGGATGGTCCACCTCTGACCTTCTAGGACCTCAGGAGCCCTTCTTCTCCAGCCAGAGTGTAGTTCCACAGACAGTGAACTTGGGAGAGAGCTGCTTAGCCTGTACAAGAAAACTTATTCCAAACACCTTGCAGGTCACTCTCTAGCTCAGATGTGTGTCCGCCGGGTGTGCAGAGAGCCTGACAAGCCCAGGGTATGCAATCCCATCTTCATCAAACATTATCTGGGCACCCAGTAGGGGCCAGGCCTCAGTCAAGGCCCTCAAGAGCTTTATCTCTTCCAGAACACAGCACTCACCTCAGAACCAACCCTAGAAGCCAGTGTGAGTCAACTTAAGTTGTGTTAGAATAAGGAGCACTGCCAAGAGGCCAAGGCCAGGTAGACGGACACTTTGGGATTAGCTGGAGTCTAAGGCTCACATGCCCTTCATGGACTCCAGTGAGTCAGGCTGGACCACACAGAAGGCTGACCCCTGCCCCAGTGGGGCTGAGGGAGACTTAAATCTGAGTGGGTGGAATGACTTTCACTTCTCTTTCCATCTTGAAGCCTAACTTGGATGTTCCTATTTCAAAGCAACAGAAGGTTTATCCACCAGCCCCAGAGGAAAGGACTGGTGGGTCAGGCAACTGAGATCATCTGGGCTTGTTATACTCTTGAGAAGGAGCCACACCTAGAAAATATGGCCCCATCTGCGACTGGAACGGGAGTAAGCAGTGACCACAGCCACCTTGGGAGAGAGGGAGGAGGCAGCATTGGGGCCAACCGAAGGCCTTTCGTCAGGGCACTGGGAGAGCAAGGGGAACCAGAGCTGTTGGAGGGATGGGGCTGGAGAAGGATGTCAGGGAGCACTCCCTAGAGGAGGAGAAACTTTCCTGGGGCTTCAAAGATAGCTGAGAAGTTATGAAGGATGGAAGAGGGGGTGGACATTCTGTGCCAAGGTGGAAGCACACACGATGGTTAGACAGTTTGGCTGAATGGAGAGAGGATAAGGGTAAAACAGGACAATGCGTTCGGATTGTGGAGACTCTTGAACACTACACAGTCATGTGGACTTTGGCCTGTGGGCAACAGGGAGCATTCGAGGCTCCCCCTTGGCCCCTTGTGTGGGAAGTGAGGGGCTCCATGCAGATGAACCCTGGAGCTGCATGTAGAACATATGTAGAGGCAAGAAACCAGTTAAATTCCCTTGAGGTGAGACCAATGTTGAAGAGCATGGGAAGGTACAGGCCTATCTTTGAAGGGAGCCAGGACCCCTCTTAGCTGCTCTTAAAGCCTGGAGTCAGGGGCAGGAGGGCTTCTGAGTAGAGCATGAAGCGGCCACCTACCCTTTAGGAATGAGGGGAAGACAACCTCTACCCGTGCTGGTGATTGTCCTGGTGTGTGGATTCATCCTGAATAAGGGCCTTGTCTTCTCAGTGCTGTTTGTCCTGGTCTGGAAAGCCTGGGCCTCAGGTGAGTAGGTACCAGTGTGAAGCTTCAGGTGGATGTGAATGAGGGGACAGGGGCAGCAGCTGCAGACCCTGGTTTAGAGGGACTCTCTCCCAGCGGCTCCCCAAAGCCTGTCCCCTGCCTTCTCCTCACTTCTGTTCTGAGCAGGTCTTTGGACAGGGCAGGGCGTGAGGGGGGGTGGTGGGGGGAGCTGGGAAGGATGTCAACAGGGGCCCAGTTCCCCAGCAGGAGGAGGAGGAGGTTTTGCAGCTCCTTAATCCCAGCTTTCCTTCAGAGGAGGGAGGGTGGAATTGAGCCTAGGCTGACTTGGACCATTTTCAAATACTGTCACTTTCTCTGACACAGTGGAGGCAGCATCCTGAAGTATTCCCAGGACCAGGCAGAGGCTGTCACCAGCAGACTTACTCCTCCAGGAGCCCATGGGCATGCCTCCCTCTCCTAATTAACATCACATTCTACTTTCTGTTCTGTGGAGAATAAAAGGCTTCCTAAATTCATTGTGTGAGATCTCTCCCCAGCCCCTCTCTGACTCAGAGAGAGAAACAGCGATGGGCAGGAAAGCATTGAGAGCTGGGGTGGGAGAAAAACCATGGGAAAGAATGAGACCATGGAAAAGACAATGGATTTTTGCATTAAATATTAAAATTGGGGTTCACAAAGAATAATTTTAAAGTGTCCTCTAACCATTGGCCTTCTGCCCATCCACACTCACTCTACTGGAAATGTCTCTGTCTGTTGGATGAAATCTATGGAAAGATCTGCCACTTTTCTGGTCATTTTCAAGTAGTAAAATTTCCATTCCCAAAGTCACTTCAATTAGATAATGAGTGTAGGGAAAAGGGGTCCATTTAAAATTAAAGCTTTCCCCCCAAAACCTTTTGGTTTTGACACTTCAGAGAGACAGAGGAGTACAGGCCGGTATTTCTCTCTTTACTTTGCCATCTCCACCCTCCAGGGCAGCTTCTGATGCCTCCAGGATTGGAGCAGTGGAAGAGAGAAAGTAGAGGAGCAGGGAACTCCTTCCTAACAGACCCCACTGTGTTGGTTGGTCAGCTTAAAACTGTGTTCCTAGGGCATTGTTGTGGGTTCTTCAGAGAAGCTGAGATGGCTTGCATGCAGTTTCCTTAACACAAACAACTACATCTGTTTTCTGTCTGGTTGCTTCTGACTCCTTCTTTCCCCAAGTGTTTGGTAATCCACTGCTAGCTTCCTTCCACTGATGTCCTTCCACCTCTAGGCAGCCCTTTTGGATAAGATCTAAACTAACCCATGCCAGCTTCTCTCATGTGGGTGCAGCACACATCTGTCTGATAGGAAATATACACCCACCCCATTTACCCCAACAACTCATGGAGCTCTGGTGGATCCACATGCCTTTCCCTCTCCTTCCCTCCACTGCCAGAGCAGCTGGTCAACCACAGTCTCTGTCTGTTAGGTTCTTGGGCTTGAGTCAGACACCATTCTGCTGTCTCGCAAACTTCAGGGAACACATACCAAGCTCTCCAAGTTGTGACCTTGAAGTTCCTAGCCTTAGGCTTGAAGTGGGAGACAGGTTTATGCTCCCACACCCTACCCTGTTCCGCAGTACACCAACAATTGTCTCCAAAAATTCTCTGCTAAACTTCACTTCAAACTCCTCATGATTTTATACCCTTAATGTGGGTGAGGACATATAGGCAGCCAAAAGGTTTTAGACACACACCTTTTGTTTTATTGAACATTTTTATTGATAAATCTTCACATACATGCATTCCATACATGGTGTACAATCAATGGCCCACAGTATCATCACATAGTTGTGTATTCATCACCATGATCAATTTTTAGAACATCTCCATCACTCGAGAAAAAGAAATTAAAAAAAGAGAAAGAGCTCATGTATCCCACAGCCCTTACCCCTCCCTCTCATTGACCACTATTATTTCCATCTACCCAATTTATTTTACCCTTTGCCCCCACTAATTATTTATTTATTTTTTATCCATATTTTTTACTCATCTGTCCATACCGTAGAAAAAAGAAGCATCAGACACAAGGTTTTCACAATCACACAGTCACTTGTGAAAGCTGAATCATTATACAATCATTTTCAAGAATCAAAGCTACTAGAACACAGCTCAACAGTTTCAGATACTTCCCTCCAGCCACTCCAATACACCATAAACTAAAGTGGTTTATCTATATAATACATAACATTAGCCTGCAGGATAACCTTTCAACTCTGTTTCAAATCTCTAAGCCACTGAAACTTTATTTTGTCTCATTTCTCTCCTCTCCCCACCACCTTTTGGTCAAAAAGGCTTTCTCGATCCCTTGGTGCCAGGTCCTGGCTCATCCTGGGATTTCTGTTCCACATTGCCAGGGAGATTTACAACCCCAGGAGTCATGTCCCACGTAGGAGGGAGGGCAGTAAGTTCATCTGCCAAGTTGACTTAGAGAGAAAGGTCACATCTGAGCAACAAAAGAAGTTTTCTGGGGTGAATCTTAGGCCTAATCATAAGTAAACTTAGCCTATCCTTTGTAGGAATAAGTTTCATAGGGGCAAACCTCAAGATCAAGGGCTCAGCCTATTGATTTGGTTGTCCCCACTGCTTGCGAGAGTATTAGAAATTCTCCAAATGAGGAAGCTGAATATTTCTTCCTTTCTCCCCAGTCCCCAGGGGGACTTTGCAAATCCTTCTTTATTCACTGCGTAAATTACTCTGAGATATATCAGAGCATCACACTTACTGGGACAAACAACAAGATGTTACACCCTATTCAAGATTCCATGTACTTACGGTGGACACACACCTTTTTGCAGGCCTGCATAATGGTCTCCCTCCTCACTTGGGAATACGGCATCTATTGTCCTGGGACCTGCATCAGGTAAGTTTGTGTTGCAGACCAAAAATCCAATCTACCTATTTTAAGTAGATGTGGATATACAGAGGATATTAAATGGTTTATAGAATCAGACCATACTATGATCTTCCAGGAATGACTTTCAAAGCCATGCCACCAGAAATGGCCCCTTAATGGGCCACTGCTCTTGTCATGCTGGGAACTTGAAGAATAATAAACTGCCCAAATCAGGAAGCTGCCAGCACAGCTTTGGGCTCTAAAACCACCCATCTTGGCTGCAGTCTATATCAGCAAAATGGACGTCTTTCTCCTCACTCAACTCAGTTCCAAATTTAAGTCTCACAAAAATGTGTTTGACTGGTGGAGCATAAATTATACCTGGAATTGTAGCTGCAAGGGAGTCTGAGAAATGATTTTTAATTTTCCAGACCTTTTAAAATAGAAAGGCCCCTGTGGAGGAGATGGGATTGGAAGTTGAGTGAGTGACTCTACAACATCTGCCTAAACAATCTCAGTCAAAACTGAGATTAAAATAGTTCAATTTTTGAATTTTTGCTTTCTTTTACTGCCAGTGAAAGACAAATACAATTAACAAGTGAAAAATAGACATCCATTTTTTTGCTTTGTTATGTCAAATAAATCCTTTCATCTATTACGTAAGTCATGTTATCATAAGTTTCCATTAACCACAAACAGTACACTAAACATTTTGTGTTATATATTACACTGAAAGTACAAAAAGATACAACTACAGAGAATAAATTACTATTTTTTCCTGTTCCAGAATTGATGGTACTTTTCTTGGAAAGCTCAGTCTGTTTAGGAAGACAAGTCCTGTTTGTCATTAATCTTTTAAAATCGATTCCTGGGACACCAACAGGATAACTAATTGATTAGTAACACTTGGAAATTCAATTTCCAAAGGCAACCACCTCAGTGGAAATAGTTTCATTTTAGTATCCTGTAAACTTCAAACCCTTGTAGAACCAGAAATGATTATTTCTGGAACAAAGGGCCAGTCTTTTGGGTGTAGAGGCTGGTCTTCAAGGACCAGGTACCTCTTTGTGGTTAGAAGGGGAGAAGTGATTTCACTCTCCCTCCTTTATCTGCACGATTGTCCAGAGACCTTCAACATGTTGTGATTGTGCCCCTTTGAGTTAATCTCAGTTAAAATCAAACGTCACTGCCAATCTCCTGCATCCAGACTACCCCCACCCAAGCATATTTTCGTACCTGAATACATTGGATAACGAGGTATAGAATCCTGCCCTACTTCCTTTAGTCTATGCAATTTTGGATAAAGCAGTTCCTCTCCTAGGCTGGAGTTCAGCCCCTCATTTTTGTTATGAAGTAACACTTACCTATAGGGTAGATGGGGAGGTTAACTGCAAACAAAGAACTCAAACTTTGCTTTTGTTTTAGCTTTCTTTCTTTTTTTTTTAAAGATCTTCAGGCGTCTAAAATTGAGTTGACATGTTTCTTATTTGATGGCACAATCATCAGTGGAAATGTTTCACCACTCATTTCATTTACTGTGTTTATTTTTCCTACCTTCCTTCCTCAATTCCACTCTCCAACTTAACTCCTCCACCCCATAGGCATCTATTATGGATTGAATTGTGTCCCTCCAAAAAAGACATGTTGAAGTGCTGGCCCACAGTACTTTAGAATGTGACTTTATTTGGAAATAGGGTCATTGCAGATGTAGTTAAGATGAGGTCATATTGGAGTAGCGTGGGCCCTTAGTCCAATATGAGTGGTGTCCTTATTAGAAGAGGGAAGAGATTCAGAACAGAGACACACAGGGAAGAAAGCCATACAAAGACCGGTGGTCCAGACCAGGGTTAGGGAGCTTCAAACCACGGCATCCCAAGAATTGCCAACCACCACCATAAGTTAGGAAGATGCAAGGAGGACTCTTTCCTAGAGCCCTAGGGGAAAGACGACTCCGCCAAATCTTGATTTCAGGCGTCTGCCCTCAGAACTGTGAGGCCATAAATCTGTATTGTTTTTAAGCTATCCAGCTTGTGATATTTTGTTACAGCAGCCCGAAGAAGCTAATACAGCGTCTTCTTAATGTATTTAATATGGCTCTTTTCAATCTACTTTCCTTATGTTTATTGACATTTATGTAGATCTTTAATAATATATACAATTGATTTTGTGGGCTTTATTTTATATGAATTTCATTCTGTAGTATAAAAAGATGCACCTCAATGGAAAACCATGCAGTGTCTATATAACACACTCTTCTGTGTGTTGTCTGATTCTGATTTAATGGGAGACATGTGACAACTTTGTAAATTATTGGTAATTGATATACATGCAAATTCTGTCCTGTCTTCTTTTCTGTGCTGTGAGGAAACAATAATTTGCCTCCATGTGCAATTTGTTTCAACATTCTTTTACTCTATTTTCATGGTTACTTCTTTGCTTCTTTTTTGAACTGGTTATAACACTGCCTAGCTTCCTCACTGAACATGAGTTAAATAAAATCTTTAACATGTTTATTTTTGTATCTGTATCAGTCATGATTTTACCCTTTCTAGAAAATTGACTTTTAACTGTGTTTATAATTTTTCACTTAATAATGTGCTTCTGAGACTTTCCTTGTTGCTATATGTAGATCTGAATCTTTGTTTTTTTTTTACTACTCTATAAAATTCCATATAGGTACTGAATTTTTACTAGTGATGGGCACCAAAGCTGCTTCCATTCCTCGTACTAAGAAAAAAAACCAAAACAAAACAAAGCAAAAACCCAAAACAAAACAAAAAACGCACAAAATACCAAAAGCTTTTAATAAACATCCCCCTTAATATCCCCTGAAGAACCCAGACAAAAATTTTTCAAGACAACATACCCAGTTGATACAAAGCCACAGAGCCCAGTGGAACAGAATCACGAGTTCAACAACAGATTTAGTGGCTTCAAAACCTGTTTACAACAAAGGTGCCTCCGTCATTCAGTGGGGGAAGGATGGGCTTTTCATCAAATGATGATGATCAGTTGAATAGTCATGCAGAAAAAAAAGACTTACTTTTCTCTCACAGCATAACACCTCAATGTTTTGAAATTAGTATTTCTCTGAGAACTAATGAGATCAACATCTATTATGATTGTATTAAGCGTTTGGATTTTTACAGCAGACTCACCTACTTTTTAGCACTATTCTTTTCCATTGATTTATTTTATTTTGCTGGTTGATTCTTTTTTTTTTTTATTTAACATGGGCAGGCACCGGGAATTGAACCCGGGTCCTCGGGCATGGCAGGCAAGCATTCTTAACCTGCTGAGCCACCGTGGCCCGCCCTTTTTTTTTTTTTTATATGGGCAGGCACCAGGAATCGAACCCGGGTCCTAGGGCACAGCAGGCAAACATTCTTACCTGTTGAGCCACCGTGGCCCGCCCTACTGGTTGATTCTTAATAACACCTTGTTTTGTTTAGCTGTTAGTCCATGGCTAGTTTTAGACTCTGCAAATATCACTTCCCAGTGTCATTTGTTACTTGTCAGGCACATGCACAACACAGCAAGGTCAAGTTCAAAGCCTGAATAATTCAGCCAATAAAGATATAATGAGTCACTTTTATATTCAGACAATTTATTACTTACAGAGACAGTGAAATGAAGATTAGCCCAACGTACCAGATCCCCATGGTCCTTGACCCACACTTCAAAACAAAAGGGCCAGTTGACAATAACTGAGATATTAGAACTTGTGGGATGATTATGATTGCTGGAACATTATATAGATATTCCTTTTTGTTTTCTGGTAGATTGGAGTAGACAGAGGGAAATACCTGAAATCTTTAAACTGTAATCCAGCTGTCTTGATCTCCGATAATGATTGTGTAGCCTTTATCTTGTGCTCTTGTGACTTGTAAAAACCTTGTGACTAAACTTCACTTGAACCCATTTATCCAGTTTTTCAACTTTAGAGTCTTGTGATCACTAAAGGCAGCCATTAATGTTTATTAATGAAGGGTCTTGGGACAGCCCAGAACCCACCCCAAGTGCAAAGTTATCTTGATAACCAAAACTGGACTAATCAAAATGGACCCACCTGACATGTGCAGTTGCTTAGACTTTAACCTATAAGTCACTTATACCTCATGATAAATACTAAAAATAATGCCCATCATCATATTGAGGCCGTCATATGTTCTGTGGCTAAACATGTAATCAATCTAAACATTCTCAATAATTAGGTCACTTCTAATTACATCATCTGAGGCCATTGTACTCATTATGCTATAACCTGTCCATCCTTTAATGCTATAAAACTATCAGAATTACTGCAGTTCGGGGAGACAGATTTTTAGGCTGATAGATAGGACATCTGGCCTTCTGCTTTGTGCCTAGTGATAAATTCTTTCTCTCTTCGAGAAATCGGAGTCTCAGGAATTGGTCATTTGTGTGCACAGGCAAAAGAACCCACCACCTTTGTCCAGTAGCAATTTGGCGACCCAGATGGAAAGCAGCCTGAGGCTCCAAGGTCCTAGCAGAACAGGTAAGCCTGGTAACCATGCCTTTTGCAGCCACTGGACTTTATTTAGTCTACAGGTTCTGCAATTCGGTTTTCTTCTGTTCTGTTGGCACTCCAGGGACTTTTGGAGTCTTAAAAAAGCTTCAAAGAGAGAAACCTTTTCCAGTTCCATGTCTGGACATCTGACTGAGTGAGTGGGTTACCAGGGTTAAAATAGATTGGGACGTTTGTTCAGTGATTCAAGTCCCCTAAACCTAGGCCTGGGTCACCCTTCCAGAATGATCCCCTTTGCTATGACCTCTGGGTACTATTCTGTATGGGGTCAGGGCCTGAGTATACTCCTGGCTGTTGCGTATTCTCCTGGAAAATGTTATAATTGGTGTTTCTGTTGAGTATACACCTGGCAATGAAATTAAGTAAGCCCGTTTAACTGTTAGCAGTGTGTTACCTAGTGTGATGGTTGGATTCTGGTGTCAACTTGGCCAAGTGATGATGCCCAGTTGCCTGGTCAGGCAAGCACTGGCCTAACCATTGCTGCAAGGATATTTCATGGTTGGTTGATAAAGTGGAAGTCTGGTGTATTAAATCATCAGTCAGTTGATTGCATCTGTAGCTGATTACATCTGTGATCAACTAAGGCATGTCTTTCACAATAAGATACTCCAATCAGTTGAAGGGTTTTAAGAGAGAAGAGAGACTCTTTCACTACTTCTTCAGCCAGTGAGGCTCTCCTGTGGAGTTCATTCAGACCCTTCATCAGAGCCGCCAGCTTCACAGCCTGCCCTACAGATTTTGGACTCTTCCATTACCACTGTTGTGTGACAGGCCTTTATAAATCTCATATTTATAGATATCTCCTATTGGTCCTGTTTCTTTAGAGAATTCTGAATAGCACACCTAGGTATGGTAAATGTTTACTGGCTGTTTAATTGCTAATCAGTGCGATAAGTGTTTAATGCTTGTTTAATTGTTAGTTGGTGTTCTAGCTTGCTAGCTGCTGGAATGCAATATACCAGAAATGGAATGGCTTTTAAAAAGGGGAATTTTATAAGTTACAAGTTTACAGTTCTAAGGTCATGAAAATGTCCCAATTAAAGTAAGTCTATAGAAGTGTCCAATATAAGGCATCCAGGGAAAGAGAACTTGATTCAAGTAGGCCAGTGAAGTTCAGGGTTTTTCTCACAACTGGGAAGGCACATGGTGAACACAGCATCATCTGCTAGCTTCCACTCCAGGCTTCCTGCTTCATGAAAGCTCCCCAGGAGGCATTTACCTTCTTTATCTCCCAAAGTCTCTGGCTGGTGGACTCTCTGCTTTGTGGTTCTGCAGCATTCTGAAGATTCTCCAAAATACTTATTTTATAGGATTCCAGTAAACTAATCAAGACCCAGTAGAATGAGAGGGGACAGGTCTCCATCTAATCAAGTTTAAAACCCACAATTGATTGAGTCACATTTCCATGGAGATGACCTAATCAAGTTTCCAACCTATAGTACTGAATAGGATTAGAAGAAACCCGTTGCTCCCACAAGATTGATTTGGATTAAAACTTGGCTTTTCCGCAGTACATAAATCCTTTCAAATCGGCACAGTTGGTGTGTTTGGTTTAGTTATAATTAGTGCCTTATTTAAATTTAATAAGTGTTAAGTGTCTGTTTAAATTTGTTAAGAAGTATGTTCCTGTATTTGTATTGCTTAAATGTTCCTAACTGGTTACTGATTATGGAAATTCTTTAAAAAGGGAAACTTTGGTCTGTATTGGAAATTGAAAAAATTTTAGTTAAGAGTCTATGAGAAAAAAGTTTATTTCTTGAACATAATCTGGCCTTAATATGAGAAATGGCCTGATATTGGTTCTATAGAAAGATACCACCATTACAATTAAAGTTAGAGATATTAAAGTTAAAGTCATTCTGCAAAAGAGAGCAAAAATCAGATGAGATAATATATTCAATTTTTTGTCACTCTCAAAAGTATTTCTGTTTCTATGTAATTAACTCTATTTTTGCCTATCTGCCTGTTCAATGTACATTCTATTACCTCCAGATGTAATAGCAAATTAACAAGAAATTTCTGAAGAGCTCTATTTGAACTGCTTAAAAATAAATAGGAGCCTTTATATATATAAATATTTAAATTGGTACTTCTGAAGTTATTAAAAAAAATAAAGAAAACCCTCTGAGAAGCAAGATTCAAAAGCTTTAGGTTTTATAATTACAATGAACCAACCTAACATTAGAAAGAAACTGCCCCTGAAATTTCTCTAAGACAGCAAAAAGCTGCTAAAGGCTGCTTCTGAAAAAAGTAAAAACCTTTCCAACTGTCCCAATCATAGCTTTAAGTGAAAAAGATCTAATAAATGGAAATAGTTAAAAAGAAGGGCTTAAGGACTCTCATATTCCAGGGCCCTCACCTAAAACTTTTAAATCCAGGTTCAACAGGCCAGGCTTCATTCTTTCTGTGCAATCTATCCCTGCCCCCAGAGCCTATTGACCTAAAGCAGCCATGAAGGAAGATAGGGGTGGTGTGGTTTAGAATTCTTCTTTTACTGGGCCTGGAGATTAGAAATGATAAGCATAGAAAATGCTACAGACTAGGGTATGTTTGTTAATAAATGCTCTCCAACAATACCTTTGCAAGGGTAACCATAGTAATTAGATCATTATTAAAATTTGAATAGCCTTGGGATAGGAGTAACTGAATAAAATGTAATTACTGAATTTCAGTAAGTAAAGTGAAGGGTCTTGAGAGCTATGGAAAAGTCTTCTTGGATTAGGTTTAGGATAAATTAAACAATTGCAGTGTATTTTCCAGAACTTGATAGTCAATGTAGATTTAATTTTGGGTACATGGCACTATACATCCTCTTTCAATCATATTCAACTTCAATATGGCAATGTTACTTATAACCCCACTTATTAGTTAGCATAACTTCTATCCATTCCTTTGCATTTCAGTTTGACCTCATTGGATAGCCTTTCCCCCATCTCTAGCTTCTGTGTACCTCTAGGTCTGCTATATTCTATAGTGTAACCTCTGAGATTACCTTTACTAGAGTCATAATAGCAAAATCATACAGTATCTGTCCTTTTATGTCTGACTTATTTCACTCAGCATTATGTCCTCAAGGTTCTTCCATGTTGTTCTATGCTTCAGGGCCTCATTCATTCTTACTGCTGCATAATATTCCATTATATGTATATACCACATTTTGTTTATCCACTCATCTGTTGAGGGGCACTTGAATTATTTCCATCTTTTGGCAATTGTGAATAGTGCTGCTATGAACATCAGTGTGTAAATGTCTGTAGTGTCACTGCTCTCAGCTCTTATGGTTATATACTGAGTATAGGTATTGCCAGATGTGCTGGTTTGAAGCTATTATGTACCCCAGAAAAGTAATGTTTTAATCCTGATCCAATCTTGTGGGGCCAGACCTATTGTTTAGGGTGAGAAACTTTTGATTAGATTATCTCCAAGGAGACGTGGTGTGCACATTTGTGGGTGTGGCCTTTTATTAGGTGGAGATGTGACTACACCTATTCAGGGCGGGTCTTGATTAGTTTACTGGAATCATTTAAAAGAGGAAACATTTTGGAGAGAGCAAAGTTGACACAGATGCCACCACTTGGAGTCAACTTTGCTCTTAGCTCTCTCCAAAATGTTTCCTCTTTTAAATGACAGGAATGTTTGGAGATACTTGGAGCCCAGCAGATGTGACCATGAGATGTTAAGCAAGCCATAACTTGGAAAGAGTGAAGGGAAGCCAAGAGATGAAAGCCAGCCCCACAATCTTTGTGGATGGAAGGCAGAATTTGAGAGTGGCGAACTTGGATATTTAGCAAAAGAAATTTCAAAACTAAATGTGGAAAATACACTCTAGCTGCTCCTTGCTGCTTATAGTAAAATGTGAGAGGAAAGAGATAAATTGACAACAAAACTCTTGGGTACAAAGAAAACAGAAATTGAAGGTATGGAAAATTCTGGGATTCCAATAAGTGAGACCCCAGTGAACAGAGCCCCACATGAGGATTTAAGTAAACATGGACACAGTCAGTCATTTCAGAAAAAGCCAGGATTAGAGATTCAGTTATCCAGAAAAGATTTGTAGAAAGTCTTATTGTCTAATGGTTATGATCCTTGAATACTACATAGAAAACTAGTAAGAGTGTTGTTGGATCTGTATAAGTGGAATGACTGTCATTCTGGACTAAAAGGGACAGAAAAGGGACAGATTGAAGGAAAGATGACTTTAGAGGTGGAACTGTGGCAATTGAGATCTAGAGCCAGGAAATCTTGGGCCAAGAGAGTGGACCCACCAACGTGTGTGAAGAGGGTGAGTTTGCCCCAGAAGCAGAGTGGGCCTTCTGCCTTGATGCTCAGGAAGAGTTGTCCCACCTCAGGCTCAGAGAGGGTGGAGTGCATAAAGTGGGGATTGTGGGGGGACTAGCTGCCACCCCATCATTCTGGAAGGGTTGAGCAATGTATCCTGGAGTTGGCAGAGATCCTGGGTGCTGCCTCCAACCTTGGAGAGGGTGGAGCCAAGAGAAAGGTGGTTCTCCCAACATGTCCCAGTGTTGCAACTCACCCCAGCATTTGAAGAGAGAGCAAGGCTGTTACGTAGGCCCTTGGAAAGGGTGGAACTGCTGCTTTTTAAAGCCCAAAGGATAAAATAACTCTCAGGCTTTGAAATCCAATGGAGTTTGGCCTGCAGATTTTCAGAACTGTTTGGGTCTGGTGACCCCTGTTTACCTTTTGATTTCTCCTATTAAAATGGAAACATGTATCTTATGACCTCCTTTGTATATTGGCAGCAGATAACTTGTTCTGAGTTTCAAAGGTCCAGAGCCAGAGGAGAATTTTTTGCTTTAGGACAGACCATGCCTGTAATAGATTTTGATGAGATTTTGTACTGACTTTAACTTTGTATTACATTTGTATTGTTAGTG
The DNA here is from genome assembly GCA_004026745.1 of Myrmecophaga tridactyla. Classification (NCBI taxonomy): domain Eukaryota; kingdom Metazoa; phylum Chordata; class Mammalia; order Pilosa; family Myrmecophagidae; genus Myrmecophaga; species Myrmecophaga tridactyla. The sequence goes on from PVIY010011532.1 coordinate 46,249, forward strand.
AAATGGTTTAAGACTTTTGTGATATTGCGATGGAGTGAATGTGTTGTATATGGAAAAAACATGTCTTTTTTTGGGATTCCAGAGCATGGAATGTGCTGTTTTGAAAATATTATATACCCCTGAAAGGCCATGTTTTAACCCTGATCCAGTCTTGTGGGAGCAGTCATTTCTTTTAATCCTTATTCAATACTGTAGGTGGAAACTTTTGATTAATTTATCTCCAGAGATTGTGGGTGGCCTCTTAATTATATGGAGATATGATATTCAGGGTGGCTCTTGATCAGTTAACTGGAGTCCTTTAAAATAAGAAACATTTTGGAGAGAATGAATGCAGAGCTGGCACAGATGGTGACACCTGGAGAACAGAGACACAGATGTTTGGAGATGCTTGGAGCCTAGCAGATGTTGCCATGAGATGCTAAGCAAGCCAGAACCTGGAGAAAGCCAAGGAAATCTGTTCTAGTTTGCTAGCTGCCAGAATGCAATATACCAGAAACAGAACAGCTTTTAAAAGGGAGAATTTAGTAAGTTACAAGTTTACAGTTCTAAGATTGTGAAAATGTTTCAATTAAAGCAAGTTTATAAAAAATATCCAAATTAGGGCCACCATATAAAAAATATCCAAATTAAGGCCATGGTGGTTCAGCAGCCACAGTTCTTGCCTGCCATGCCAGAAACCTGGGTTAGGTTCTTGGTGTCTGCCCAAGCAAAAAAAAAAAAAAAAAAAAAATCCAAATTAAGGCACCACAAGAAGTTATGTTCACTCAAGAAAGGCTCATAAAGTTCAGGGTTTCTCTCCCAACTGGAAAGGCACATGGCAAACATGGCAACACCTGCTAGCTTTCTCTCTAGGTGTTTTGTTTCATGAAGCTCCCCCCAGGGGCATTTTCCTTCTTCATCTCCAAGAGTCTCTAGCTGCATGGGCTCTCAGATTTTTTCCCAAAATGTTTCCTCTTGTAAAGGATTCCAGGAGAGAAATCAAGATCCACCTGGAATAGGTGGAGGCACTTCTTCCTCTAATCAAAGGTCAGTGCCCACAATTGGGTGAGTGACTTCTCTGTGGAGGTAATCTAATCAAGCTTCCAACTGACAGTGCTGAATAGGGACTAAAAGAAACAGTTGCCTCCATAAGATGGATCAGGATTAAAACATGGCTTTTCTAGGGTACATAACCCTTTCAAACTGGCACAGAAACTAAAAGATGAAAGCCAGTCCCAGAGAAGCAAAGTGAGGAACCCCCACAGGAACGGAAGCTGAAAGCAATGGAGCCCAGGAGCAAAGGACTAGAAGATGCCAGCCACGTGACTTCCCAGCTGAAAGAGGTGTTCTAGACCCATTATGGCCTTTCTTGAATTAAGGTATCTTTTCTTGAATGCCTTAGTTTGGACATTTTTATGGGCTTAGAAGTGTAAACTTGCAACTTACCCTTTTTAAAAGCTGATCCATTTCTGGTATATTGCATTCCAGCAGCTTAACAAACGAATATACCATGTATTCTTACAAAACTAACATTTAGTTTTCTCTCTGTTAAAATATTAAAATAAGGTAGATTGTTAGTCTGTTCTTAATGAAAAAGTTTTAAAATTTTTTCTTAATCATCTAAGTACTCTGACTAGAAGACAAAAATGTTACATCAAAAATAATATCCTTATTAATGTTCACCTTGGCCTTATCATCCTTTGTTTCAGAACATGTCTTCTCACTTTTTTTTTACATTTTTAAAATTTATTTTAAAAGTAAACATACCAACATACAAGCACAAACATTCCTACCATATGATCATTCCATTCTACATAAATAATCAGTAACTCACACTATCATCACATAGTTGTATATTCATCATCATGATCATTTCTTAGAACACTTGCATCAATTCAGAAAAAGAAATGAAAAGAAAACAGAAAAAAAATTCATACATACCATACCCTTTACCCCTCTCCCCACATTGATCACTAGCATTTCAATCTACTAAATCTATTTCAACATTTGTTCCCTCCACTATTCATTTATTTTTAATCCATATGTTCCACTCATCTGTTGATAAGGTAGATAAAAGGAGTGTCAGACATAAGATTTTCACATCGTCTCACTTTTGAGAAGTGAGAAGAATTTGTTCTTTCACCTTGTAAAAGTTAGGTGCTAAAATAATTTAGCTTATTGCATAGGGGATTTTGAGAAGTATTACAGTAGTTAAAGGGATTTTCTATCTTATTGTTATCTGAATTTATATGGGAAATATTATTAATATATTTTATAAAAATTCCTAAAAACTTGATAATGCGCTCACTGTCCATGTTATATACTGATACTAATCTGATAACGTTAAACAGTGGTATAATTTGTTAGTCATGGTTTTAGTTATTCTTAGAAAAATACTATAGATCATAGAAGCAGCCAAATTTACCTATCAGTTGTACTGCTTTACTCTAATAGTTCTCTAAAAGTATATGTGGTCAGCTATAGATCAGAGCTTCACTTGTAACAAGGAAGACTTAAAAAGAGAGGCAAAATGAATATATAAATTATATTTTACCTGTTAATTAATATAACTCTGGTAAATGTGTAAAGGTGAAACAGAACAAAAACTCTGTTATGGTTTGTCAATATAAGGCAACTGTCTAATGCTTTTATTTCTGAAAGTAGCTTCATTAAAAAATGCTTATAAGAAAATTAAGGCTTAGATTGTAAGCCTTAACTGTTATTTCCAAATTCTGAGATGCATTGCTCTTTGTATAACCTGGTAGTTCCCTAGAACTTTAAATATCTGTGTGACACCTGAGATTTAGAATTAGTTCTTCAGCTTTGAAAGTCAGCATTACTCCATACAGCAACTGTTAAAAAACTGAAAAAAGAAATCAAACTCAAATAAAAAATGTGACTGAAAGTGATCTGGTTAAAACTAAAGTAAATCATCGCTTCTCGGCCTTTTGGCTAAGATCAAGTGTAGTATCTGTTCTTATCAGTTTAATATCTGATATGTCCTCTATCCGAGGACAATATATTGCATGGATTTTTGGAGCAGGGAGATGGAATAGGAGCTTGCTCCGTCCACTCCATGCATCGACCTGGTATTGCAGTACTTCCAGGAATGGTGCACCCCCTCCTCAATTGCGGTGTGAACTGACAGACTTGATTTTTTTTTCCTTGGCTCTTCTGATTTGTTGCTTTTCTTTACCAGACAGAGATGTCTACAGCTCTCTTCGTGTTTTTCCTCCTGAGCTGCTCGTATGGTCGTTTCTTTTTCGTCTCTTTCTTTCCGTCTTTTCCTTTCTACTGTCACGTCCTTCATCCGTGGCGATGGCCAACCCAAATTTCGCGCAAGTGGTAAATAAATGCTAGGTAGTAAGTCTTGTGTGAGTACTCTACTGGTACTGCACACAGGCCCTTTGTTCGATACTTTCTCCAACCTGCGAGAGACCTTCTCCTTGTCACCATGAACTGCGTCAGCTGCTCCTGGCTCACTCTCTCTGTTCTAGACTAGGTCTTTTAAAAATATATATATATAAAAAAAACAAAACAACAAAAAAAAACCCACTAAAGTAAATCAATATACAAATTTAAAAAAAAAATTGCCTGTATTGTAAAACTTTAACTTTTATGCCAGACCAAAAGAAAAAATGTTTATTCTGTCCAAAATGTAAATTTTTTATAGCACACTCTCTAATTTAACATGTGTGGTCAATTTATTTAAACAACCCAATTCAGCTTTATTTAATATGAAACGTAGAATAAGGAATAAAATCTTAGTGTTCTACACAGGTTAATGTTATATGCTGATACATTTCAGATTATTTTGAGAAGAAAATGAGAAAGTATTTGCAAAATCCTGTGAGGGACTGGAGAAAAATGGAACTATTAAAATTCCCCACCTGGGGAATTCTTGATATTTTCTTAAGCAAGAGGACTCCCAATTTAATAAGCCAAGGCCTCAATCTTGGAGTGTGCCCTTATTTATATATGGCAAAACTGAACCTACTTATAATTACTGCCTAAGAGTCATCTCCAGAGAACCTATGCTGTTGTTCAAATACAGTCTCTCTCTAAGCCAAATGCTAACCATTCCCCCTACATGGGGCATGATTTCCAGGGGTGTGAGCCTGGCCCTGGCATCATCAGACATAACTCCCAGAGTTGAGCCTGGCTGCGATATTGTGGGATTAGTTGATTAAAAGGGGAATAAAATAAAGTCTAAATGGCCAAGAGATTTCAAATCAATTTGAGTGGTCATTCTGGAATTTACTCTTATTCAAGTTTCAGCTAAATATTGCAAAACTGCCACAATATGGCAAGACCCAACCGACAGTGTTCCTGAAAACCCTAAGGGATACCCAGGGACTATAAAAGTTTGACTTATATTAAGTTTGTTTTTCAGAGACTTAAAGCCTCCAAATTGTTCCCATACCAGATAAGTTCTGAAACCCAGAAATAACAGACTCTCCAAGAACAGTAACCAGTTTTGCCCCTCTGCCCTGTGCCACCTTGAAACTGTTATGTACCCCAGAAAAGCCATGTTTTCTTCATCCTGACCAATAGTGTAGGGTGGAACTCTTGATTAGATTGTTTCCATGTAGATGTGACACACCCAATTGCGACTTCCATGGAGATTTGATGTGCCTATTTAAGGTAGGTCTTGATTAGTTTACTGGTGTCCTTTAAAAGGGGAAACATTTTGGACAGTGTTCAGAGCCAACAGAGATGCAGACATTTGAAGATGCTTGGAGAACAGTTACTTCAATTCCCATAGAGATGCAGACATTTGGAGATGCTTTGAGTGCTAACAAAGAGAGCTGATGCCTAGACACAGATGTTTGGAGATGCAGACCCCAGCAGATGTCACCATGTGCCTTCCTCTGAGATATCAAGCAAGCTAGAACCCAGAGTTGTGCACTGAAGGAGCTAAGTGAGGGCCCATGGACACTTAGAGAGGAAACCACTGGCATCAGAATTTGGAATCAGTGGAACTGAGAACAAGGACCCACAGATGCCAACCATGTGCCTTCCCATGTGACAGACATCAGCCTTTCTTGAGTCAAGGTGTCTTTCTCTAGATGCCTTAGTTTGGACATTTTTATGACCTTAGAACTGTAAGCTTGTAACTTAATAAATTCCCTTTCTAAAAGTGGTTCCAATATATTGCATTCTGGCAGCATTTACCAAACCAAAATATACCCCCTAATGACAATGCGCCTTTTCAGCCATGAAGTTAAAAGAGTTGTCACCCAGATAGTCCTGAAAATTGAGAGAAAAATTATCAAATGAGAGCGAGGAGTTGTAACCATGAATTTAGGATTTACGTGATTGTTATGGTTGCTGAATCGTATAGATATTACTTTTTGCTTTCTGGTATATTGCAGTAGCAAAGGGAAATATCTGAAGTCTTTAAATTGTAATCCAGATGCCTTGATCTTTGTCTTCAGACCACCCAGAACTAACCCACCCCAAGTCCAAAGTTATATTGATAACTGAAACTGGATTTAGTCAAAATGGGCCCACCTGACATACACACTAGCTTAGACTTTAACCTATAAATCACCTATTCCTCATTATAATAATAAAAATCACACCCACTATCATATTAAGGCCACCGTTTTCTTACATGAAAAACTGCCCATCTTTTAATGCTATAAAATGATAAGAATTACTGCAGTTTGGGGAGACAGATTTTTGGGCCAATAGGCCATCTGATCTCCTGCTTCACACCTACCAATAAACACCTTCCCTCTTTGAAACCCTGGTCTCAGGAATTGGTCATCTGAGTGTATTGGGCAAAAGAATCCACTGTCTTTGTTCATTAATATGACTGTAGTGTGAGATGCATAACACTCCATTGCTGAGGAGTCAAATCTAGACTGCAGCCAAGTGGTTTTATGGCCTATAGCTATATCTGTGGGCAGTGGGGCAAAAAGCTTCATAACTCATCAGGACTCAGGAGGCAATGAGAAACTGTCTTCCGGGGGAGATGGGGGGAGGGGAAGGGGAGATGGTCTAGAGGAGTTCATCACAGGCCTCCCATCCTCTTGTCTTCCACAAAGCGTTCTGCCAAGACTCAGACTAGCTGTGTGTCAAACCTTTGCCTGCAAGGCCTATGCAGATACACGCAAAGTGGCCAGGGCATTGCTGGGGGACTCTTCCCCTACATTGCTTTTGTCTGAGTATCGTTTGTTGAAAATATATATTTTTAATGCTGAGAACTGAAACCTAGCTAAATCTATCCCTATATTCAGGAAAGCCAAAACCACACCTCACTGTTTACATTCACAGGACTTTACTATTCCATTGTTTTCATTAGCATGATTCTACTTTTCCACTAATTTGTTGCCCAGGCAAATGGTCTGATTGTTCAATACAATCAAAATGATTATTGATTACCATCCTGAAAGATTTATCAACTCTTCAACAAACAGAATCGAGATAGTTTGCACATTAAGAGTCATTGAATCTCTGCCTCAAAATTCTTAATTTGCTGTACCACCAATCCTGGTATATTGTATGCTTATTCTTACCCAATCCTAATCTAGCCCCTCCTTTGAAAGACCTGCCTTAAACCAAACTTCCAATCCTCAATCAATTCTGACCTTGTCTTGCCTCCTTTAAGCCACTGCCAAAGTTCTTCAGGAGAGATATTCTCCCCTTATAGCCATGTTCTAGTTTGCTAGCTGCCAAAATGTGATATACCAGAAATGAAATGGCTTTTAAAAAGGAGAATTTATTAAGTTGTAAGTTAACAGTTCTAAGGCTGTGATAATGTCCAAATTAAGGCAAGACTATGAAAATGTCCAATCTAAGGCATCCAGGGAAAGATACCTTGGTTCAAAAAGGCTGATGGTGTTTGGGATTTCTCAGCTGGAAAGGCACATGGTGATGTCTGCTAGCTTTTTCTCCAGGAAATCTTCAAAGACTTCCCTGGGGCTCTGTTCGTTCTGTTGGCTGTTGGTTTTGGTGGCTCTAGTTGGTCTCGTGGCTCTAAAGCTTTTTCCAAAATGGTTCCCTCTTAAAGGGCTCCAGTCAGCAACTCCTCCTTGAATGCGTGGAGACACGTCTCCATGGAAACTACCTAATCACAAGGTACACCCACAATTGGGTGGGCCACATCTCCATGGAAACAGTTCAAAAGGTACCACCCAGCAATATTGAATGAGTATTACAGGACATGGCTTTTCTGGGGTACACAATAGGTTCAAATAAACTCAGCTTTGTCTTATCAACAAGTCATGCTGGTGATATTTGGGGAGCCAGCATTTGGCAGTGTAATTAGATCCATCCATTTCTCCTTTATGGTTTGTAGCTTTGGGGTCTCATTTAAAATGTTCTTCCCAACTGGAGGCTTATAAACATTCTAAACACTGCCTTTTATGCAACGCACAAAGATATTCTCCTACATTATCTCCTATTAGCTTTATAATTTGACTTTCACAAACACCACACAACAAAGGAATCTACCTTTATTTGGAGGGCAGGGTATTGCCAAACTTCATCTCCTTCATTTAGAGCTGCACTGTCCAGTAGGGTCGCCACTGACCTCGTATGGCTATTTGCAATTATGTTTAAATTAATTAAAGGTAACTAAAAATAAAAATTCAGTTCCTAAGTTGCATTAGCCACTTAGGCGCTCAGTAGCTGCATATAGCTAGCAGCTACATCTTCGCAGGGAGAACTGAACATTTCCATCACCACAGGATGCTCTGCTGGACCACACTTCTCTAGGTTTTTGCTTTAACAGAACAGGTCAGCTAACAAAGCTCTCAGTTCCTTGTTATGAATATAGCACCTTACTAATATAGATTAAAATATTTTATAGCACAAAGTGCTTTTACACCCGAGTTGTTTGATTTGTAGTTTCCATTTAATTAAAGCAGATTTCCCTCTAAAGAAATCACATTTCTAATTTTAGTATTTTACCTTCTCAAAGAAAGAGTTTGTATTGTAGTGGTGCCTCAGTCCTTTTGCCCTTTTTTCCCTTAGCCTCCTCCACTACCACCCTCCTCTGGGCCTGCGACTGGGTGAACAAAGGGCAGGGTTCAAATACCCAGTTTAGCAAGGAAGTCTCTGTGAATTCTTGGGCAAGTCTTAGCCCAGCTCTACAGCTCAACCTCCAGCTGGAAAAGCAGAGAAACTGGGGATGCCCTTTGGAGTATTTCCTGTCGGGTCAGCGAGCAACCTCAGACCACAGTGCAGGGCTGAGCTGGGCCAGGCTCCAGCAGTAAATGACAGAAACTAGCCTGGATCTCAGGGGACTGACAGTCTGTTTGGAGAAGGACCAAGAGTGCCCACAAATGGGCAGCGACACAACACAGCACAGGATCAGGTGCTGTAGAGCAGCCAGACGTTGAGTGCTCATGGGAATAGACCTCTCCACTTTTTTTTTTTCACTTAAAAAAATTTTTTTGGAGAAATCTTCATACACATTCATTCATTCCATACATGGTGTACAATCAGTGGCTCACAATATCATCACATAGTTGTGTATTCATCACCATGATCACTTTTTAGAACATTTGCATCACTCCAGAAAAAGAAATAAAAAGAATAAAGAAAAAAACTCATATATCCTATACCCCTTACCCCTCCTTCTCATTGACCACTAGTATTTCCATCTACCCAATTTATTTTACCCTTTGTCCCTCCTTATTATTTATTTATTTTTTATCCATGCTTTTTTTACTCATCTGTCCATACTCTGGATAAAAGCAACATCAGACACAAGGTTTTCACAATCACACAGTCACATTGTAAAAGTTATATCTTTATACAATTGTCTTTAAGTTGAGCTACTGAAATATAGTTGAATTGATGAATTTCAGGTACTTCCCTCCAGCCACTCCAATACACAATAAAGTAAAACGGTTTATCTGTATAATGCATAAGAGTAACCTCCAAGGTTACCTCTCAAATCTGTTTGAAATCTCTAAGCCATTGAAACTTTATTTTGTCTCAGTTCAGGGCTGGGTTGGCCAGGCTCCGGCGGTAAATGACAGAAGCTAGCCTGGATCTCAGGGGACTGATAGTCTGTTTGGAGACTGTTCCGGTCAAGAAGGCTTTCTCAATCCCTTGGTGTCAGGTCCTGGACCATCCTGGGATTTCTGTCCCACATTGTCAGGGAGCTTTACACCCAAGGAGTCATGTCCCACATGGGAAGGAGGGCTGTGAGTTCACCTGCCGAGTTGGCTTAGAGAGAGAGGCAATATCTGCACAACAAAAGAGGTTCTCTGGGGGAGACTCTTCCGGCTTAATTTTAAGTAGGCTTAGCCTATTCTTTGCAGGAATAAGCTTCATAGGAACCCCAAGATCAAGGGCTCAACCTATTAATTTTGCTATCCCCACTGCTTGCGAGAATATCAGAAATTCTCCAAATGGGGAAGTTGAATATTTCCTCCCTTCTCCCCAGTCCACCAAGAGGACTTTGCAAATATTTCTTTATTCACTGTCCAAATTACTCTGGGATATATTGGGGCATCACTCTGGACAAACCAACAAAATCTCATGTCCTATACAAGATTCCATGTACTTATGGTGTTCAAATAAACTGACCATACAAGTTAAATTAGGAAATGCACTACCCAAAAAATAAATTTTGTACCAAATAAATATCTCTCCCTTTGGTCTCACACAGAAGTTGAAGTTTTAAAATATGGACAATATCATCTTTTACCCTGCATTCTGATCTACCTTAGTCCTATCCAGAACAGCTTTATTCATATCTCTACTTGAAGTCTGACCATTCGTTCAACTTTTTAAACAGTTCCTGTATGGAGTACTGCTTACTATCATAGCTTTAGAGCTCTGAGTCTCAGGTGTCACATAAGTACCCAAAGTTTCTGCGAATGACCAGGATATATACAAACAGCTCAGAATTTAGAATTAACAGTTACACCTCCTGAATATAGGTGACTGCCACAAGACCTTACAATCTAGGACCCTTTACAATAAGCCCCAACCTGATAACCCATGTTCTTAACTTTAGTTCACTGACTTTTTATATTATAGTTCACCAATTTTTTATATTAAAGTTAGTCCATATGATTGAGGTATGATAATATTTGTCTTTTTGTTCCTGATATTTCATTCAACACACAGTCCTTAACGTTCATACACCTAGTTGCAGGCCTCACAACTGCATTCCTTCTTGTGGCTGCTCAGTAGTCCCTTGTATGCATACACCATAGTTCTCCCTTCCATTCCTCAGTCATTGTACTCTTAGGTCACCTCCATCCATTTGGATCATGAACACTGCCACCATAAACACCAGTGTGCAAATGTCCATTCGTGTCCCCACACTCAGTTCCTCCAGGTATACACTGAGCAACGGGGTTTCAGGGTCATATGGCAACCCCACCCCTAACCTCCTGTGGAACCACCACACTGCTCTCCCAGGGGCTGAACCTCTCATTTCCCTACTGACAGTGAATAGCTTTATCTTTTTCTCTGCATTTTCTCTAGCTCTTGTTTCTCTCTGTTCGTTTTTTAACAGTTTTATTCACATGTCATACAATCCAATCTAAGTGTATAGACATGCATTCACTGCCATAATCTATATGAAGATATTTCTTTTTCTTTCATAAAGAATCCATACCCCTTCCCCATGCCCCGCCCCCGCCTGTTTGCATTTAGTTTTGGCATAATGCCGTTTTTACATTCCGTGAAAGCATAGTACGATGTTACTCTTGACTATAGACCCTAACTTGCATTGATTGTACTTTTTCCCATATACCATCCATTCTCAACACTTTGCAATACTGACATTCATTTGTTCTCCCTCATGCAAAAATGTTTTTTTATTTGTATATTTAATCACCATCATTATCTACTCTAGGCATTCCTAAATTATACCATCTCAGTCTTTATTCTCTATCTTTCCTTCTGGTTTCATATGTGCCCCAACCCTTCTCCTTCAATCATACTCACATTCAGCTTCATTCAGTGTCCTTACATTATTGTGCTACAATCAGGTAGTATTGTGCTATCCATTTCTGAATTTTTACAATCAGTCCTGTTGTACAATCTGTATTCCTTTAGCACCAGTTGCCCAATCTCTACCTGATTTCTATCTCCTGATAACCTGTATTCTTAACTTCAATTCTCTAAGTTCACTCATTAATGTTAGTTCATATTAGTGAGACCATATAGTATTTGTCCTTTTGTTTCTGGCTAATATCACTCAGGATAATATCTTCAAGAGTCATCCACATTGTTGCATGCTTCATGACTTTATTCTTATAGCTGTGTAATATTACATTGTATGTATATACCACAGCTTGTTTAGTCTATCATCTGTTGATGGACATTTGGTCTGTTTCCATCTCTTGGCAATTGTAAATAATGCTGCTATAATCATTGGTGTGCAAAAGTCCTTTTGTGCTCTTGCCCTCAGGTCCTCTGATATATACCTAATAATGGGACTGCTGGATCATATGGCAGTTCTATACTTAGCTTCCTGAGGAACCACCAAACTGCCTTCCTGAGCAGTTGTACCCTTTGACATTCCCACCAACAGTGGATAATAGTGCCTCCTTCTCCATATCCTCTCCAGCACTTGTCTTTTTCTGTTTTATTCTTTGTAACTTTTTTTTGTATGCTGTATAGTGGGGGTCACATTTCATTCTTTATCCTTATGACTTCCTGTTATTGCAGATCATTTGTTGAAATTTTTTTTGGAAGTGCATGGGGCCGGGAATCGAATCTGGTTCTCCCATGTGGTAGGCACTAATTCTACCACTGAACTACACTTGCACCCCCCATCTGTTTGTTTATTTATTTTTTGATAATGGCCATTCTATTGGGTGTCAAATGATATCTCATTGTGGTCTTGATTTGCATTTCCCTAATAGCCAGTGAAGTTGAGAATCTTTTCATGTACCTTTTAGCCGTTTGTGTTTCCTCTTCTGAGAAGTGTCTGTTTATATCTTTTGCCCCATTTTTTAATTGGGCTGTTTTTCTTTCTGTTGTTGAGTTGAAGAATCTCTTAGATATTCTGGATACTAAACCTTTGTCTGATATATGGTTTCCAAATATTGTCTCCTATTGTGTAGGCTGCCTTTTTACTTTCTTGACAAAGTGCTTTGATGCACAACTGTGTTTAATTTTGAAGAGTTTCCATTTATCTATTTTTTTTCTCAATGCTCATGCTTTGGGTGTAAGGTGTAGGAAACCACCTCCTATTATAAGATTTATAAGATGTTTCCCTACATTTTTTTCTAAGCATTTTATGGTTTTAGCTCCAATGTTTAAGTTTTTGATCCGTTTTGAGTTAATTTTTGTATAAGGTGTGAGATATGGATCTTCTTTCATTCTTTTGCGTGTGGATATCCAATTCTCCAAGCACCATTTAGTGAAGGGGCTGCTCTGTTCCAGGTAGGCTGGCTTGACCGCCTTATTAAAAAAATTGTCCATAGATGAGAGTCTATATCTAAACACTCTATTTGGTTCCATTGGTCAGTATATCTCTCTTTATGCCAGAATCATGTTGTTTTGGCCACTGTAGCTTCATCATATCCTTTAAAGACAGTGTGAGACCTCCCACTTCATTTTTCTTTCTCAAGATATTTTTAGCTATTTGGGGCACCTTTCCTTTCCAAATAAATTTGGTTATTGGTTTTTCTATTTCTGCAAACTAAGTTTTTGGGATTTTAATAGGTATTACATTGAATCTATAAGTCAATTTGGGTAGAATTTTTTATCTTAACTATATTTAGCCTTCAAATCCATGAACTCAGTATGCCCTTCCATTTCTTTAGTTCTTCCATGATTTCTTTAAGCAATTTCTTATAGTTTTTGGTGTATAGGTCTTTTGTATCCTTAGATAGGATGCTCTTGAGCTTCCTCTCCACCTGCAACCATTGTATCCCCTCTGGCCTTCCCCTCTGATGATCCCTGCTCAGTGCCTTCTTTCTTCTCAGCCATCCTGGTCTTCCACATTTCCTAGGGACCATTCTTACAGTTCCTGGATTTGAAATTCTGCTTCCCAGAAAACCTCCCAGGGTGAAAGCACATCATTGACCCACCACAGGTCTGGGAGCAAGGTCCCTTTCTTACTCTGGGGACCAGCAGGACACAAGGCGCTAGTCAGGTGTGCTGGTTTGAAACTGTTATGAACCCCCAGAAAAGCCATGTTCTTTCAATCCTGATTTAATATTGTAGGGTAGAATTTCTGATTAAGTTGTTTCCATGGAGATGTGACTCATCCAATTGTGGGTAGGACATTTTGGCTAGGTGGTTTCCATGGAGATGTATCTCTGCCTATTCAAGGTGGATCTTAATCCACTTACTGGAGTCCTTTAAGAGGGAACCATTTGCAAAAAGCTGAGAGCCAATACAGACAGAGATGTCTGGAGATGCAGAAGAAAATGTCCTAGGGAAACTGTTTGGAACTAGAAGCCAAAGGACCAGCAGATGCCAGCCTCCTGCCTTCCCAGATTGGCCTTTCTCGAGTCAAGGTATCTTTATCTGGATGCCTTAGTTTGGACTTTTTATGGTCTTAAAACTGTAAACTTATAACTTAATAAATGTCCCTTATAAATACCAACCCATTTCTGGTATATTGCATTTCCAGCAACGTTACCAAACTAAAACATCAAGGCCCCTGACTACTCATAGGCAGTGCATATAGAGAAAAAAGATTGATGGCCTCTTATTTCACCAGGGTTTCTTGGGTCTTCTCAGAGCTTCCCATAGCAAGAGTGGAGGGATGTGATGGTGGCTGATACAAAGTGGTGGAGTTGGAAAGAAGTTGGCCACAAAGGAGCTGAGCAACTGGGGCTGGGCTGAGGTTCTCCAAGCACAGAGACAGACCCGGCACTGGCAGCAACTTTCCAGAGCTGGGCAGCCCCTCCCCCTTTGCCCACAGAACTTGTCCCCTCAGGCCAACCACTTCCCCAATCAAAGGGTTTGCTTTTCTCTGTTCTTCCAGTCCAGACTTGCTGGGAAGTTGCAGAAGAATTGGACCAAGTTTCTAGTTCTTTCTCCTCCAAGGCTTTCCCTTTCCTTCTTTCCTCCTTCCACAAAAGAGAGAAGGGAGGCATGGCTTGGGGGTTGCCACATCTGCTCCTGCCACCTGTCCTGCTTGTGCTCCTGGCCTTGGGTGAGATGGAGGGGAGGAGGGAGTGGGGCAGGGAGCAGGGTGGCTTTGTAACCAGAAGACTGGCTTGGGAGGCCATGTTCTGGGTGCAAGCAACAGAAAGATGCTCCCAAAGAAGGAAAAAGAATGCTCCCCATTCCCCTGCCCTGTGGGAGGGGTGGTTTGGGTCCATCCAGGGCTCTGATTTAGGCCCTTATTAACCAGGTTCCTGGGGGGTTACACCTGAGGAACTGCATGACATTGCCAGACAGACATTCTCTGTGAAATGTCAGTATCAGTCCAAGGAAGGACACTATGCGAATAAAACCTGGTGTCAGGAGAGGTCTCCAAACTGGTGTATCATTTTAGTTACCACCTCTAAGTCCTGGACTGTGACTCAGAAGTCCTGATACACAATCTGGGATGATGCAGAACATGGCGTTGTCTTCATCAACATGAGCTAGCTGAAAGAGGAGGATCGGTATCTTACTGGTGTGGAAGCTACAATGCTTCTAGGAACCGGGCCACTATTTTCAGGAACATCAGTCTTCTGGTGTCTCCAGATGAGATCCTTCCTTGAGGAAACACCCCTCACCTGACACCAGGGCTTCAGAGGAAAGGCCACTAAGTCCTTGTCATGTGTTCATCATTCCAGACCTCATTGGGTCTCTGGTGTCCCTTCCACTCTTATCCAGGGGGAACAAGACACACTGTCTCCAAAAAAGTGCTCTCATCTCAGCCCTGCTCCCTGGCTCAAGCTGGTGGGCAGATATGCCCAGAACCTACTGGATAGGAATCCAGAGTTTCTCTGTGATACTCTGTCACACACACACACACACTGACCAGCTCAGTAGTTTGCAAGCCTTGGGATGTCCAAATCTCAAAGTATCCTCCTTACTCAGGCCTTTTTCTATCCCTAGCTCCTCTCCTCCCAACAGCTCTGGGACTGGCTCCCTCCCTTTAGACCTCAGCCTAAAAGTTTGCAGACATTAGGCACAGGTCACCCCTTCCCTAACGGACCCTAAGGGACTGGCTCTGCCTCCCTACTTCCTTTCACAGCTGGGGATCAGACCCTATTTTCTCTTCTGAGCTCCTGGGCAGTCATTATCCACTCTTTTTTCTTCTTAGACCTGACCTACTACAAGACTTCCCACCTGGCCTCCACCAAAGACAGGTAGATCTGGGGTCTCAGTTGGGGAGGAGAGATATGACCAAGAAACTTGGGCTGCCTCAGATTCAGGAAAGAGGAGACCAAGAAGGCTTTTCTGGGGGAGGGAGGTGTGCCCAGGGGTCTGATCTGGTGGGAAGCTACAGTCAGGGCTCCGTGAATTTAAGACCCAGGGACAGAGACTGGTATGCTCTGATCTGAGCATGAAGATATTTGTGCTCTTATGATAATGGACAGAAGTCTCAAGAGGCAAACCTGTCTCACAGATCTGGACCTGCATGTGTCAGCCTCTCAGACCTCATTCTCACACCTTCCCTTTGCTTCTCACCAACTCTGGAAGAGACTGCTCTCATTTGAGCCCAGCGCCAGTCTGGATTTAGCTGGTTAAAATGATCTTAGGCTTCAACTATGCCTGTCCTGAAGAGCCCTAAGGGGCTGGCCTATCCCTCTCACATTTTCTTAAGGTTTCTGGGAACAATTCCACTGTCTAGTGTGGTATCTGATTAGCCAATGTCTTCTTTATGTCCTCCTTAGTGACTTATCACACCTCCAGAGATGATCTCTGGTTCATTCTCTACAGTGGCTCTGAGCCCAGGTGGCTCAGGGGTCTCAGTGGGAGGGAGAGCTCTGGGACGGTGTGGCCAGATGGCTCATATAGCCTCAGAATCAGGAAGAGAGGAACCAAGGATTTTTTTCAAGATTTTTGAGGCACAGTGCACTTTGGAAGAGCCCCCAGAGCTCAGATACAAAGTTAGGTAGCAAGGAATGGGGAGGAGGGCACAGGTCATTTACTGTGAAGGAACTATAGAAAAAGCAGGAAAACATAGATTTCTGGAATGAAACGAAACAGAACAGTAAACCATGTGAGAACTAGGTGTGTGTTGAGAAGTGAGTGTAGAGGAAGTAACTTTAGCCTGGGCCGACTGTGGCAGGAGGTATCACCAAGAAAATGGTTAGAAGAATACTTTGAGGTTCTACCCTTGACTCGTTGTTTCATGGGTCTTGAGCACATTGCGGTCTCCCCTTCACTGTAGAAATAAGCTATAGCAGCCTAGGTAACATGTTCTCTAAGGGACACTTAGGGCACAGCAAAAGCATGAAGTGCTGATGAAAAGAGATAACCAGTTGCCTGTAGCCTTTCATCAGTCCTTCCCCAAATTTCTAGGCAGGTGGATTACAAATCAAGACCCAAAAAATTCAAAGAATACATTTACCAGAGAATGAAATGGCAGCAAATTGGGATTCCTGGGGTTGTATGCTCTGGAGCTTCTCTCTCCCATTTGAAAACTCACTAGGTGAAAAGAGTTAGCCCTTTAGGTCTTCCTCACCTCATTAGTCATTGCCATACTGGGCATCTGATAATCCCAGGGGAATCTAGATTCATAAGCCAAAATAACTAGACATCTTAGGGGAACCACTACCTTAAACAAATGACAGTAACACAAATAATAGAAACCATCTGAAGCAAAAACTATGTGAACAGACACAAATGTGATCAGTAACGTTAAAAGGACAAGGGAAGATATAAACTATGTGAAGCAAGAACAAGAACCATGAAATGTTAAATGGGAACAGCCGTGAAAAATATTATAGTTGAAATAAATGCCACATTATATCTAATAAATAAAGCATAGGTATTACTGGACAGAAAGTATTTGGAAAGGATGAGGAGATAAAATCATAAAGAAGTTAAGAGACATGACAGATAAAAGCAGAGGTACTAACATAAAGGCATTAAGAATCCCTGTGGGAGAGAAATGATGGAAAGGAAGAAATATGTGAAGAAAGAAAGAAGACAAATTTCTCAGACTTACAGAAAAGGAAAGATCAAAAAGACTCATATTGCCCCCAAAAGAGGAAAACAGGAAACACACATCCGCACACACACCTAGACCTGTTGTGTGAACTGTAAGAACATCAAAGGCAAAGAAGAAATTCTAGAGACTTTCAGATCACCTACAAAGGACAATAATCTGATTCACATCAGACTTCTTAGAAGGGACACTGGATGCAAGAAGACAATTTGGTAATATTTTTAAAGAATTAAAGAAAAGAACTTTGAACCTAAAATTTTATATCCAACCACATTGTCATTCAAATGAGCAGTCATAACACTTTTGGATTTGCAAGGCTTCAGAAGGTTTGCCATGTACAAAGATCCCCACTGAAAATATTCTTGGAGTACTCAATTAAGATGAAAAACAAATCCAAGAGATGCTGCCAGAGGTGAGGAAGTAAGTGTGATTAAAGACATTAGCAAAGTTTATTTTTGTCTTAAAAAAAAACAGGCAGCTGAAATGAAAAGAAGGAAAAGAAAAAATATATCCATGACAATTAAAAAATTAACTTTCTAGACAAAAGTGAGGAGGAAAGATCAGAGGCCATGAAAGGAAGATTAAGTGCTTTTCTCATTAGAGGCAATATGTAGATATTGATAAGTTTAAGGAAGCAATTGAAGTAAATCAATATAAATATGTCTTTAATTAATTAAGTAAAATGCATACTCTTTAAACTAGCAAAAGAAAACTCTATTCATTAGAAAGCAATAGCTTTTTTAAACGGAAAATGTGAAATAAGATTGCAGAAATAAGTCCTAATATAAAATCAGTGCCAATAAATGTAGGTGGATAAAACTCACCAAATGAGGACAGAGACTCTAAGTTTGAATTTTTAAAAATTTCAACAATATAATGTCTAGAAGTGATACACTTAAAAATATTTAAAAGGTTAAAAATAAAAAGTTGGAAAAACATATGCCTGGTTAATATGAACCAAAGTAAACTCAAACAGCAATCTTAATATTTACAAAATAGAGTTCATGGTTAAAAAAGATTATGAGGCAAAGATATATAGCATATGCTGATAAAAGTCAACATTGAACAAGAAAAATACAAGTGTCAAAAACATTTGTACCTAAAAATATGGCTATAAAACATATCAAACAATACTATCAGAAATTCAGGGAGAAGCAAGTAATAATTATAGTTTGATAGTCACATCCCTCTCTTAAATTCATAGATAAATAAGATAAAAAGAGACAGAGGAATCTAATTTCTAAAACATATAGTTAATAGATTTCAGGTACAATGGTACTATATATATTTATACAGTATGTACAAATGCATCATATGCATTATGATATATAATAAATCATATTTAAAAATAAATATTTGCAAATATACATAAATATATATTTGCATGTTCAGAAATGTTTTCAACTATATAAATATATTATAAATATTTAATAAAATATATTGTTTATACATATATAAACTATGCATATATACATATATATATGTAACTTTCTACATCAATAAAAACAGATAACATAAAATCCTTCCAAAACCAGGGAAAATAGTTGCAAAAATAGACTAAGTACAAGGGCATAAAATAAACTTAAATTCCCAACAATTAATGTGTTACAGAATATAGCCTCCAAATATAATACTATAAAATTAAGAATGTGTTAGAAAAGTGAAGCTAAAATAGTGAGTTTTAAAATTTAAATAATATATATCATAATGCATATGATGCATTT